>CAKAKR010066969.1:3755-24207 GCA_916700685.1 Adelosebastes latens | reverse complement strand
GGGTACCGTACAGATAATGAAAAGGAGGAGACGCATTAGGGGCTGAAATTTGACAAGAACAAAACACCAACATAGAGTGACATGTATCATGTGATCAGAGTTTAAATTGCTTTAGACTGATAAATGTCACTTTATGCTGGTAGAAACTCTTCATCAGAGACATGATGCAGCCCTCTCTTTGACATTCAACCTGATTTTTTTATTGTGAACCAGATTTTTTCTGCTCTCAGAACGCTACTTTGGAAAATAGAAACAGCACTATGGCGTTCTCTCAGATAACAAAGTGAGATTTTCCATCTAGATTAGACCTCTGCCAGCAGCAGCACAGGTGAAATACTCCTTGAATTTAGGTATTTGGAGACATGCAGTGACTCTGTACACTCTGGTAATTACAGTTCAGGGGATGTGTTGTTAGATTTGCAGCCTAAAACTTTCATCAAAACAGCACAAGCACAAGTTGCAAATAACTCTAACTGCCCTTGTGAGGCATTTAGTGTACAAACAGCACATCCATAGTATAATACAGATGAGCACAATTAACAATAACTCTTAATAAGTTTATTGAAGTAATACATTTGAAAATAAGCAAAAAAGAATAATTTGTCAGCATGTTTCTATGGATGCATTAACAAAGCATGGATACTAAAAGTCTACTTTATAATTAAATATGTTTTTTTTTTAATTAAGTGTGTTTTTAGTAGCATAATAAAATAACTCATGAAAGAACGTCCCTATGTCAAGCTGCAGATGGGTACATAGGTTTAACCGTCATCAGCAAAAATAGACATCATAGTCATCGTAACATTTTATAATATTACATTAGGGCTGCTGTGGCTCAGAGGTAGAGTGAGTCGACCCCCCGGTGGTTCGATCAGCTTCTCCAGTCTAGTCCACATGTCGAAGTGTCCTTGGGCAAGATACTGAACCCCAAATTGCTCCCAAAGTGCTTTGAGTGGTCAGAAGACTAGAAAGGTGCTTTATGAATGCAAGTCCATTTACCATTTGAGAGAACGGTCCTGGAAAATCATTTATAGCAATCATTTATAGTTATATAATAATGTTTTATAATAAACTATTAGAAGGTTTACACTTTAATCCTTTTTAGTCGAATGAATGCTAACCCAATGTGTGAAATTAACAACCAGCATTAACGAGTGCATGAACTAATTTAGCAATAGCAGCAGGAAGAGCTCATCATTATGCGTGTAAAATTTTTCCATCAGATGTTTCTTGTGTGATGTCACAGATTAGGGGGTGACCGTGAGTTCAACATGCTTGAAAGAGATCATTGTGATTCAGATTAAATACGCATCAGACTCCTCATTTCAATGCATTTGTGCAGTCAAAACTGCTATAAATCAGTATCTTCTCATGCTACTCCTCATCCTCTCCAGACGTGTCTTAGATTGTCCCAGATTATGCTGAAGTCAGGACTTCTCAGTCTGTGTCCTCATTCCAAAATGGCTCATTACAGATTGCATGTGTCCGCTTCTGTAAGTGGCACCTGTTCTATGGCATACACAGTATCATAACTGCTAGATCTAGCCTGGATACGTAACATCAGAATCAGAATCGGCTTTATTTGCCAAGAACATACTGTACATGCAAGGAATTTGACCCCGGTTTTATGCATCTCTCTAAATGTACTTATACAGAAATAGAAAAATAACAGCTAGTGACAAGGACAACCAAGCTGGACAAATAAAGGCAAGGAATAGACAGAACTGCCATGTACACAAGTGGTGATAAAAAAGATGTGTATATATAAATATATATATAAGGAGCACCAATGACAAAACAATAAAATGACAAATAAAATAAAACGTCTATATTCAAGTCAAGTGTTCTGTAAATTGTAGAAAATACATATAAGAAATAAATACTGAATGGATATACAGTACGTGGACTGGATGATTATGTACAGTATGTACATGTATAGATATCTATATGTACAGTGACAGATGATGTACATATTAAAAGGAAAAAAAGGAATCAAGACTGTAAATTATAATCTATAACAGCAGCAGTGGATATTTTGGTGTTAGAGTGTTTTTGACAGTGAATGACTGATTTAAATGTTCATCAGAGTGACGGCCTGAGGGAAGAAATTGTTTTTGCGTCTGGTTGTTTTGGCGTACAGTGCTCTGTAGCGCCTACCAGAGGGGAGAAGCTGGAAGAGGTTGTGTCCAGGATGTGAATGGTCTGCAGTGATACTTCCCTTCCGTTTCCTGACTCTAGAGGAGTAGAAGTCCTGGATGGAGGGAAGGCTGGCACCTATGATTTTTCTCTGCAGTTCTGATTGTCCGTTGTAGTCTCTTCCTGTCCTGTTGGTGGCCGACCCAAACCACACAGTAATCGATGTGCCACAACGTGAAGAGGTTACAGCACACAGTTATGCTTATAGGGGAACAAAAAAATAATAATACTGATGAAAAATGTTTCCCGTATTCCCTCCAAATTATAAAAAAAATATTAACACTGGATTAGAGCTATTTGGGACCTCATATGGTTTTGGAATTTACTAGATATTTTGGGGGATCTGATAACGGTTGTGAGGACTGGATAAGGCAGATAAGGTTTTGCAACAGTCAGAACAGGTTGGACAACAGATAAGCTGGATCAAAATGGTCCAAAAGAGGAGCAGAGGTCATAACGAGCAGGCGGCCTGCAGGCAGGGACAAAGGTTGGAATGCTCAGGCTGAATCACAACAGATGATCAGTCAAAGGGAGCTGATATGTAAACTAACTGACTGATTAGGCAGGACTGGAACCAACGGGACTGGACATCTACTCTTGTTACTGAAATATGTGCTTTTTGAGTATTTTTAAAAATCTGTCATTTTACTTGTATTGTTATATCATCATGCATCATGAATTGTACTTCACTACATTTCATGTTACACGGTAAGAACAAAAGTCACATGAAAAAGTTATGATAAAGTGCGAGAGAGAGAAACAAAAGACAGGAGCAATATCACCACCCGGCGAGGACGCTAAGTGACCCAAATCAAATACACCCACGATTTGACAACAGGTGCATGCTGGGTACTAATATGCTCGTGGTGGATCCTCCAGGTTTGGAACCTTCTACCTTCAGTGAGGTGTGTTTTGGAAGAATACCTGTCATAACTTTTCTGAGTGGGGATAGTATCGAATCAGGAGATAGGTGTATCGTCCCAGCCATAACAGAGACAGAGAGGCAGAGTGGACTGGTTGTATTAGGCTGTGAGAATGAACGAGCAGAGAGGTTGAACCTGGGACAGATTGCAGAGGACTTTGAGAGAGATAGAGACATCACTGTGAGCTTTTCAAAAATGTTCATATTGTGAAAGCTGAGACTGCAAGATGAGAATGAAGATCAATCCCATACAAGTCAACAAAGCAAAATGTGTTTTCAGGCAATTCTTAAAAGACAGAATAGAGTCTGCTTATTAGACTTTCCTATAGTCTCAGCGCTGCTATAGAAAAATAAAAGCCTATTACTGCAGGTGTTACAGCTAAGACCTTGGGATGACTAGCAGTGATTGTTAGATGGATCTCAGGGGCCTAAAAATGCTGAGGTGGATCAGAAGTTTAACAGTATAGCCAGGAGGAAGGACATACAAAGATTCGAAAACAATCTGAAATGATTTTTTAGACTACCAACTTCAGTTTATAAAGCAACTGAGTCCCTTCCAGTAACCTGGTTTGAGGGTAAGGGGCAGTCATACTCAATATTAGGTGCTTAATATTCATGCATTGTTATTGCTGCTTTGTCTTCACATCAAGCGGAAATTAGTGCTGACTGATAAAATTGTATTTTTATTTTCATCGCGATTTGAACATGTGCAAGAAACACATCGAATAAGACTGCCTGAAACATGATGAATATGAAAAATCATTTTATTTATAGATGGTTACAGAAACTTGGTATTAAACGTCCCCGGTGCTAAAGACAGCAGTATTTATTATTACGCTGAAGCTTCTACCTGCTCTGTGTCGGGGCTGTGGAGGAGCTCCCCACATAGAGTACATACACACACACATTTTGTTGAGTTCTGAATGACTTTAATTTCTTTCTAGTAAGCAGTGTTCCAGACAGTGTATGTGTAGTTGTTGCCGTCTTGGTGCTATGGAGCCTCCGTGTTATTATTTTATTACCTTCATAAAATATAGGTGCATCGTAATCCTCGGTTACACGAGCTAAAACAGAAGTTGTCTGTATGTAGTCTAACTGTTTAGCTTGGTTTATCACGTATCTTAAAATTCTTGTAAACTTATCTGCTAGCGGAGACAAACCAGTCCCTCCTCTCTCTACAAGCGATACCTGCAGGCAGTGAATCACATCCTCGGACTGATACTGACTGATGTCGATGTTCTTCAGTCTTTATCAACTTACTCAGTATGTTGATGTTGGGAATATGATTTATTTTATTGACATTTTAGATTTGTTTCCAGTGAGATATTAATGAGTTTATATAGTGACTTTGCTGTTGTAAACATTACCTTTAGCCTAGTTATATTTTGGAAAATATTCAATTCTAATATGGTTCTGAATTTAAAGACAACCAGGCTGACATAGAAAACGTATAGCTAATATACACACTTCAATATTTGTTTATTTATCGCAAGTCATATCGCCATCGCAACATTGAACAATGATATCGCACAATGCAGATTTTCCTCATATCTTGCAGGCCTAGCATAAAAATGCCATTAAATAATGTTATAAACTTAATTCATAGACAGCTGAAACTAGCACTGTGTCAATGGAAATCTCTGTCCCACACAGGCATGAATTTACTGCTGCTAAAACAAAACACTCAACACTTTTCATCCGCATGTTTGTTCTGTTGGCCTCTGTCCGTCGCTGTGTAAATCCCACTTAATTACGAGCCACCGACTGAGTTTACTGAGACAACTCTCCTGAGATCTGCTCTGTGTACACTGAGTGTCCTCCAAAAACACAGGGACCCTGCAGTGCCTTTCTCACGCTACATGCACTTTGTTGAGTGTGTGTGGACAGATGAAATCAACACTGAGCCCCTCTAGAATACTGTTGAACACAACACACACTCACATCCTCTTGACCTGTATTTAGTGTGGCGTAAATCTCACTCAGACCTCTTCATCGTGTGTGTGAGCGAGAGCTTGTTGAAGACAGGATGAACAGTACAATAGGGGGATTCTCATTCAAATTCTTTTCAACACCATCTCCTGTTTACACCCATCACAGTATCATAATTAGAATTTGTGCTTCCTACCTACAGTAATTACATACACAGTCATGTTGCACTTTCTCCTCAACGAAGAAATTAATTCCTTAAAGACCTTTTTGTAATGTCTGTAGATTACTATCTTCCTGACATAATGAATATTCTCATAACAGAATGAGCCGACGTCGTGAGTTCGTTCTTCTGTGTAACTTTACTGAACCGTCACATGTCCAACAACAACAACAACAGCACTGCTGCCTCCTGTGCATACGTTATACATCTTTACACATGCATACGCCACATCGAGGTAATACAATGACGGGACTTTCTGGTCATAACAACTTTCATTCATGAATTTTTCAATCAGTCAATTGACATCGTTCATTTAATATGAACCTAATATTATCCCTTTTCTGTGGTTTCCATTTTTCAAGTCAATTAGAAATTGCTTTGTCTGCGGGAAATGATGAACATGGATTTTCCCATTTTTAGTGCACCAGTATGAAAACCAAGAAACATTTGATTCACCAGTTGAGTGCTGAGTCTTACAAGTCTTGCATTTTTGTTGTCAGTTTTGACTGTGCCTTTGCCTAGGTGGCTGCAGTATTGGTTTGACAATGAAATATGTTAACTGTAAAAGGCATAGATGTCATTCGTGCCCCAGCACTGACCTTGTGTAATTTCAGCCTCAGCGCTGACGTCTGTCATTACGATCAACAAATTGTAACAGACCATTTTCCTCCATTTTCCTCTATTCCAGTTTCCCAGCAGGCAGGAAAAGCATTTTTTTCATGATGTTACAACTAATGTTACGTATTTGGCCAATTTAAGGCTGCAAATGACAATTATATTTATTATCGATTAGCCTGCTGATTAATTTCACGATTAATTGATTAATCATTTAGTCAAAGAAATGTCAAAAATGAGATACGAAAGCCCAAGTCCAAAACCCAAAGATATTCTGTTACAGTGACATGAAAGAGAGAAAAGCAGCAAATGCTCACATTTTTTAAGCTGGAACCAAATAATGTTAATTTAATTTTGCTTGAAAAATAACTTAAACAATGAAGCGATTATCAAATAGTTGCTGCTATAAGCCAACATTGGTTCAAGTTACATGTTGTGTTTCAGAGTGCAAAAGCAAGCCACGTCTTCTGGAGGCTGCATGATGTTCAGGCTATAGGTGGGTCTTCAAAAAACAATAAAAATACAGCTAAAATCAGCAGAGCATGTGTGCCATGAGCTGTTACACTCATTCAACAACTTCTACTCTTTATCGGGCCTCAGGGAAGCAGAATAACATACATAATTTACAGTAGAGAGCTCAGAAAGGAGGGTGTTTGTGGTGATGCTAGATGAAATAGATAGAAACTAAAAAAAAAAGCAAATATATATACAGTATGTGCAAAGTTGATGTTCTGGTACAAAATTCTAGCACAAAAGTGTGTACAGTATGTTCATATCGAAGCTACCTGATAAGACACTGAACATTTCAGTTGTTAAACATTTTGTCAAACAGTAGTATAATTTCTGACGTATGACATTACAACATAACATTGCAAACAAAGGAATTTGTGTTCTGTCCCAGGCTCTGCAAATAAAAACAATTGTATTGTGATGCTGCATAATGCTTTGACTGAGACCTTTACTCGTCGTCATAGTCATTTCTGATCACCTGCATAGCAACCAAGCAGGAAACACAACTTAAATCAATCAAGCTCTCAGTTGCCATGTCTGACAGAGGATCAACACTTATTTACATGTAACATTTAAAATCTGCACTTGCCCATTATCCTGTCATCATCACCGTCATACCATCAGCAGAGCTGGTTGCTATGACAACAGCAGCTTGACATTTCCCATATGATTTTGGACAATTACGCTGTTATGGGTAACATGTTAATCTTTTGTTAATCTTTTCCTGTCTGGGACAACAGACAAAATGACATGAAATTTTCTACAATTGAACCTCTAATTTAGGCAATTTCCCAACAAACAATTATTCACTGGCTATCTTTGGGGAACTCAGTGACACATTTGCTACAGCAGCTAGCTTTTTACTTTAACTACAAAGCTTGAATGGCAAAGGCACTTGTATGAGAAGTGAACTACTTTTCTGCTCCCCTGAATGCATAATAATAATAATAATATATAATATGACATTTGTTTTTTGCTGTTTCTTTCTGTGGCATACTGTTACTATACCTTTGTTGCCAGCAGTTAAGACGGGAATGCATTGTTTCAACAGACCCAGTGGCACAATTAGTAGCGGTTGTTGGTTATTTTGTATTGTGTTTTTCACATTTGCTCATCTGCAGTAACAGTAACAGTAACTAAGCAGCTTAACTTGGGGTGTGTAGCTGGTCATGGCATGAGGGTCAGATGGAAGAACAAAATGTTACTGAAGCATTACAAAAAGAGAGGAGACTTAAGGGCAAGAGAGGGCAAAAATCAATATCCAAGGAAAACAGTAGAGACTGGGCATCTGGGCAGAAACCAACTAAAATTGATGTCCACTAAGGCAAGAAGCGACAAACAATGTTAAGTGGTCGCGCACATCCAAAACCATATAGTAGACGGGTGCTGGACCAGTAGAGGACCGCAATGAAAAATGTAGAAGAAGGTCCGCACACTGTAGCTCCCTTAAGTGCAATTTATCGGTACATAGTTGTTAGTGACATTTCGAGCACATGCTCTTCTTCAGACTTAAGACACTAAGGCAAAAAGAACATTGAAGCAAAAAAGAAAGCATTCAGTATTGCGACAAAGCAGACACCTTCTGAATAATGTTACATTGTGAAATGTATATGCATTGTTATAATATCAGCAATTCTATAAGACAATTGAGGAGAAAGTTGAGGGATGCAGGCAGGTAAACAAATAAGTAGGATGTTGGATCTTCTTATTGACAACCTATAGCAAGACTGAGGTGGGTCTGCATATTTAGATTTTTTTCTAGCACACAAGATATTTCTCATCAAGGCTTGCTGTTTGGAAGCAAAAAAAAGTATTACACAACTACAAATACAGGTAACATTTAAAGGTGCACCATGTAGGATTTAGCGACATCTAGTGGTGAGGTTGCCGATTGCAACCAACTGATAGTGTGTAGGAAAACTACGGTGGCTGACGTGAACACATGAAAACGCAAATGGCCTTCTCTAGGGCCGGTTTTTGGTTTTTCCTTTTTGGGCTACTGTAGAAACATGGCGGTAGGCTCCGTGAAGAAAACCTGCTCCCTATGTAGATATAAACAGCTCATTCTAAGGTAACAAAAACATAATAATTCTTATTTTCAGGTGATTATACACTAAAGAAAACATACTTATTAATATTATATTCCATTTCTACCAATAGATCCCTGAAAAATCTACACACTGTTCCTTTTAGATTGGACTAAAACCCAAACTAATAAAAAAAAAAGAACGACAAGTGGAGAATTATATTAACCCAATCAATTTGTAAAGAAATCCCAGGTTGTGTAGCAGCATGCCAGTCAGACGTATAGCAGTCTAGTGATCTTTGGTGCAGGATAACAGTGGCAGAGTGTGTGTGCTCATATGCATATATTCATCCTGGTTTAAGCTATGCAGTCTGTCCTGCAGGATCAATGAAATGCTAAGCCTGGAGCCATATAGAACTACTTGAACATGAATTGCATCATGCCAACTTGTCGCTGAAGGTTATGGAAATATCTGAGAAAATCCGAGTCAGAGTTCATACCAAACAAATTTTACACTCCTCAGCTGTAACTCCTCTACGTCTTCCGATAATTTTTGTGTAAATAACTATTGCAAGAATAGCTGAAGAGCTAACTCCCATATACGCCATGGAAACTCCAGTGATGGCTTGGTTGAAATAAATTGTATTCTCACATGCATAAAACTTGCATACTGAAATAAAGTGTTTTTAATCTCAAACCTGGACAAACCCATGCTGTTGTGCTTACTAAAAGCAAATACCCAGTCAGTAACTACAGAGACGCAACAAACGCAGAAGAAGAAAAAAACCCAAATAAAAAGCTGAATTTGTTATCTTTTGATTGAAGACAGTCTAATTTATTACATACTATACAGTATCTAAATGGTATCATACAAGTGAGATCAGCAAGTGCAGGCAGGTAAAACTTAGCTATTTTTTAGGCAACAAAACCACTCACTTAGATTTAGGAAAAACGTCATCGTTGGGCTTAAAATACGCATGTAAACTAAGAAAAATATGTAAGGGAACAACGTTACATAAGTACGGAAAACACGTCTCAAACGTCACTAAAAAACGTAACTTACAAAACAAAACACCGGTTGAAAGTCGTGTTTGTTGGACCATTACACCTCCCCACCCGACCGCCATAAGCCGTCTTTGTCGCTTTTTATTCTACGTCACCAACTCTTAGTGTAGCATATTTACGCGGATGCGTTTACATTGGACTCAGTACAGACTACATGGCGTACAAATGACACGCCAAAAGCAAGAAAGGCGTTCTTATTGCATGCTAAATGCCTTGCGCATTATCGTATCATTCATGCACCTTTTCATGCCCTCACTGTGTATAAGTGCACAGCTATGCAATGAGCTAAACACACTTCCATTAAAGTTTAAAGACAGCAGTTGGCCTTCAATGTCTTCAGTTGTGAAACTGCAAACAGTATTTGGTAAAACGCAATGATATTTATTATAAATCAGAAAAAGATAAGACATAGTATTAGTTACCAAAGGTGTTGTAAAAATGACTGGTAAAGTAACAACGAAACTCAGTACTTTAATTTTACCTTAACTTAACTAAGTATAGACTGCTAGTTACATCTACAAAAACAAACATTTTTTTCAAGTTACTTCTCTCTCATGCCAGAAAGAAACAAAGTATTAAGTCAGTCCCCAAAGGAAATACAGATCTGACAAAAGAGTGGATGCACCTGCTGGAAGTGAGTCAGTAGAGGTGGTAGAGAGGAACTGCGAATATCGCTGAGTACCCAGGATAGAAAGCTATGTTTCTTGACCTGACCCAAACTCAACTGATCTTGTTTGGTTACGATATTTTTGTCTATAAAGCAGGGCATTCTTTTTTTTTTTTTATCTTGGCTATAAAGCAGGATGACAGACAGACAGACAGACAGCACCATACAAGCATAAAGCCATTAACCTAAATTTAGTGAAGACGTCTGTAATTAGAGGAATAAAAATTTCTGATTGGTCATTAATTAGTGGTTAGGAGAGAGGGAGGTGGACGGATGTCCTTCAGCCTTCCAGATACTAATGACAAATGACAGGCCTGTCTGATTATTCCACAGTGGAGCCATAAACTATAGATGTGTTGTGTAGACTGGAAAGATTCATTTAATAATCTAAATTTGCAGGTAGAAACATATCTGTGCCTTTTTGAACTCATGGGTGGACAGTTTTCATTAGATGATTAAATTTCTCCTCCGGTCCATGCTGATGGCCTGTTTGGTTCTGGTGATTTGTGGTAATTACTGAAAATAATTTTCACTCTCCTACCTCCATAGCTGACTTGGGAAAACTGACAGATGTGAGAAGCAGTTCTAAGATTTGAAGCGTGTCCTCTAAACTATTAAAGCCCCCCTCCAGTGTATTTTGGCTTTTCTATGATATTTCATATATGTTTAAGTCATATCCTGTTTGCATTTTTTTTTTTTGACAAATTACTTTATTTTGTGCTCAAAGTTATAAAAAAGAAGGTTCTTGATAAAATGGGAATATGACGTATGACTATAGTAGAAGCTGCAAGTCATACGCCATCCTCCAAGCTTGCGCAGGCGCACTCGTGCTCATTTGTGTCTGAGCAGCAGCAAACCGATAAATCTGTTTATCTGTCAGTTTGTCTTTCTAGTTAGTTAGCGAGTTAGGTGTAGTTAGCTAGCCCAACTTGTTGTATTAGCTGACTGGGGGTTTTCCTTTTATTTTTTAATTTCCTCCACTTCAGTTTAGTGTGTTTATTTTCACAATGGCATTTGTGCGTGTGGTGAACGGGCGCAGTCAAGGCAGTGGATTACACAGCTGAGGCGAGAGCGGCCGGTGCTGGTGGACGGTGTATCTCCAAAACGGCCTGGCACTGCATTTCAAACGGCGGATCTCAGCAACATGTCTATCCGTCCTCTGGTGCGGTGTGGCCGACACTAAAAAAACTACAAAATGCACCACCCTGACCCCCCACATAAATGAAAATAATTTGCTTCATTGTGCTTAGAACAATTGAAATCTGTATGTTTGCTGTGCGAGTATCTAATGTTTTGTCAGACAGGAGTTTGAACATCTGTAGATGTTATTAGTTCTGTTGGGAGATTGTTCCATTGTTTTTATCAGCATAAAAGAGAAGGATGATTTGCCAAGGGAGTTCTTGCGTTTTGGAAGTCTACACTCCACCCCGAGTGGTTGACCTAGGGGCTTGTGTTGTTATTTCTGAGCTGAGTGTGATAAAGTTCCTCAACTTCAACTTTATTTTTCCCAGAAGGGCATTTGGTTTTTCAGCAGAGTGCAACATAAAACTAACTAACTAACTAATGAAATAACATTAGACAGAGTAACACAGTCTCAGCAGTACTGCATCAATGAACAAGTCATCCCAACAGCAGTATGAACAATACATGATGACTATCATACTCCTACATAAAAGTATGACCATGCAAAGCATTATAATCAAGGCCAAAATACGTCAAACAGATTCATCCAGCAGCAACAGCATAATTAGAGAACAACGTGAACATCATCCTATATGTGGGTCTGAATAATGATGGGCGAACTACCTCCAAAGTCATTGTTGACCTCTCCTACAAGCCATTTCAGTGTTACATTCAAAAGTGAGTTTGTCATCCATGATTAAACCAACTTATAGCTGACAACAGATTCCACATATTGACCCTTAATGATAGTGCTCCGAGCGGGAGGAGGATGGCGTGTGAAGTCAATGGACGTCTTTTATTATTGAGTTGGAGGAATGAGTTTTGCACCAATTTATAAAACAACCAGCCTCAGGGCCATTGGCTTGATTCGTCATCATGGAGGAGACTGTCTATAACTGAGTCATCCGCGAACTTCAGGATATATCGGTTTTCAAACTGGCTGTTTACAGAATATAAACCCCAGGGGTGAACCTGTAGATGATGAGAGCTCCTCTGACATGCACTCATTCACCCTCACCCTCTGGGTTCTGTTGGAGAGGAAGTCAAGGATGCAACCAGCCAATAGAGTCGACAACAAAGTAGTCAGAGAGTTTATCCACCAACAGGTGGGGTTGAATGGTGTTGAAAACTGATGAGAAGTCATCAGCCAACAGCTTGGCATGAGTTTCATCTCTAGTCTTTACCTCTAGGTGTTTAAATAAAAGGTCAAGCAAGGTGGTAGTAGCGTCTCTGACACAGATCAGAAAGGTATTGGGTTTTTGACCAGAAGTTCATGTTTTATCAGTATCTCAAAGGACTTCATGACCAGTGAAGGCAGGGGGCAATAGGCCTATAGTCATATGTCTTAACTTATACTGGCATTGGGACAGAATTTATAAAATAATTGTTAAAATCTGTTGCCAAGCTATCTAGCTAGCTATTTTGAATAGTACCATTTATTTTGAGTTGTATGCTACCGCACTTGGGTTTTTCCTTTCCTATTATTTTGTCAATGCTTTTCCATAGTATTTTACTGTTCCTTTTTGCTTCTCTAATGAAGAAAAAAGTTGCTTTAGCCTTTCTAAGTTAAATTTTGATCAGTATTAAGTCCTGATTTTAGGGACTTTTTCAGAGAGGCATCTCTTTTTTCCTGTGATTAAGTTGTATGTTTTTGTTATTCTATCTGCTTTATTTGTGAAAATCAGATCCATTAAGGCTTGGGAGGGTTTTGTAAGTCTTGCAGGTTTATTAGGGTTCAAGCCCCGAAGTGACAGAGGCTCAATTTCCCGTGAGCTGGAATGAGCTATAAACATGAAACTTGGCCCAATAACTGGAAATGATGTGCAAGTGCTTCTCAGGAAATATGACCAAACATGCAATTTTGGAAAGCCCACGCCCCTCACATCGTAAGTACGGTTGACTTGAAATTTGACACACATGTCCAGCTCCATGTGATCTACAAAAAAGCCTCTTGGACCACTAAAGTCTGCCGAACTAGATTTTCGGCCATTTTCAATTTTTTGAAAAACACATTTTTGACATCTCCTCCTAAACTATAGGTCCGATTGGTACCAAATGTTCTGTGGATCATTATTGGATGTAGCTCATCTAAAGTTGCATAAATTCACTTTCAGTTGCTTTCAGTCACAAGGAGCTGCAATCAGTTTTTGGCAGGTGAAATCCATGAGTTGTAATGGTCCTTTAAAGAAATTTCAGAAGGTAAAAAAGACTGAGTGAGCTATAATCTGTCAGATATAATCCTCTTGCATGAAATCAAACAATTCTGAGACAGAAAAAATGTTTCAGTCACAAGGTAGGAGCTGTAATCAGTTTTTGGCAGGTGAAAACTGTATTTTATGGGTTGTAATGACCCTTTAAAGGAATCTAGCAGGTAAAAAGGATTGAATGAGCTATAATCTGTCAGATATAAACCTCATGAATGAAATCAAACCATTCTGAGACCTAAAAGACCTTCCAGTCACACGATAGGAGCTGCAATCAGTTTTTGGCAGTTATTTTATGGGTTGTAGTGGTCTTTTAAAGGAATTTCAGAAGGTAAAAAGGACTGAGTGGGCTATAATCTGTCAGATAAAATCCTCATGAATGAAATCAAACAATTCTGACAGAAAAAACCTTCCAGTCACCAGGTAGGAGTTGCAATCAGTTTTTCAGCAGGTGAAAAACTGGATTTTATGGGTTGTAATGGTCCTTTAAAGGAATTTCAGCAGGTAAAAAGGACTGAGTGGGCTACAATCTGTCAGATATAATCCTCATGAATGAAATCAAACCTTTCTGAGACAGAAAAAAACTTCCAGTCACCGGGTAGGAGTTGCAATCAGTTTTTGGCAGGTGAAAACTGGATTTTATGTGTTGTAATGGTCATTTTAAAGGAATTTCAGCAGGTAAATAGGACTGAGTGGGCTATAATCTGTCAGATATAATCCTCATGAATGAAATCAAACCATTTTGAGACAGAAAAAACGTTCCAGTCACAAGGTAGGAGCTGCAATCAGTTTTTGGCAGGTGAAAACTGTATTTTATGGGTTGTAATGGTCTTTTAAAGGAATTTCAGCAGGTAAAAAGGACTGAGTGGGCTATAATCTGTCAGATATAATCCTCATGAATGATATCAAACCATTCTGAGACAGAAAAAACCTTCCATTCACAAGGTAGGAGCTGCATTCAGCTTTTGGCAGGTGAAAACTATGAGTTGTAATGGTCCTTTAAAGGAATTTAAGCAGGTAAAAGGGACTGAGTGGGCTATGGTCTGTCAGATATAAACCTCATGAATGATATCAAACCATTCTGAGACAGAAAAAACCTTCCATTCACAAGGTTGGAGCTGCAATCAGTTTTTGGCAGGTGAAAACTGTATGTTTATGAATTGTAATGGTCCTTTAAAGAAATTTCAGCAAGTAAAAAGGACTGAGTGGACTATATCTGTCAGATATAATAATCATGAATGAAATCAAACCATTCTGAGACAGAAAAAACTTGCCAAAAAATCAGTTTTTGGCAGGTGAAAACTATGGTTTGTAATGGTCCTTTAAAGGAATTTAAGCACATCAAGCACACATTTGGTTCACATGCTCTGGGGGAAATTATTAATCAAGATCTGAAGTGTCATATTGATTGGATTATGTCTGCGTGGGCTATTTAGCAGTTTATGCTATATTATGCCTTTGCTAAATTTGCTTTGAGCTGTAACAAGCTAGAGACATGAAGCTTGTTACCATAAATGGCCATGATGTCCTAATGCTTCACATAAAATATGATATCAATTGGCCATATGGTGGCGCTATCACTGACAGCACAAAAGAGTGAAAAGTTTAAAGGCTGGCCCCTCAATCCTAAAGTCTGATTGACTTGAAATTTGAAAAACAAAAAGCCTCTTGGACCGCTAACATCTGCCAACTACATTTTCCACCATTTTTAATTTTTTGAATAACACATTTTTGATTTCTCCTCCTAAACCACAAATTCGATTTCTACCAAATTTTCTGTGGATCCTTATTGGACCAAGCTTTTTAAAAGTTGCAGAAAGCTTGTTGCAAGCTTGAACCCGCGAACTGCCGCTTGCGGCTGTAATTTACCATTTGTGCCTTTCTGAAACGTTTTGGTGATATCCTTAAGCCTCTTTCTGCGTCCCCTGTCTAACCAGTTTAAATTGAAGTCTCCCATAAGAAGGAACTTCTTTACCATCATATTTTTCGAGAATTGTAGATGAATGGACAAAGAAAACATTGCAGTAGGTTGTCGAAAGACCGCAAATACAACAAATGACATTTCATTGGATAGTGTCATGGTCACCATGACAATCAATAATACTTGTTTGCTTTGAATGCTCTATTTAACATAAATAAGAACCCCCCACCCTTCCTTCTTCTTCTGTCTCATCTGTACAAATTAGAACATGGGACATTAACTAGAGCTAAAGGATTCAATTTTCTGTAAGACACAGATAATCAAGGTTAGAGTCAGTCATTAAATGTTCAAGTTGTTCACTCTTTGAAACGATGCTCTGCATGTTTAAAAGTCCACCAAACATCCCTTTCGGTATTGTATTATAGAGCGCGGTGAAGATGTTTCTCCGGCCTAGCCACAGATCTGTGGGAAACATCCCCACATTGCAGGAGGATAGTACAGAGAAGAATTTTGATATTTTCCAAATGTGATAGCCAAGAAGCCCTTTTCCATACACATGCAGTTAGGAAGTTCAGCGTTCTCCCAATGTGTTTTAGGAGAGGAGAGGCAGCTCACAAATATGTGGTTTAGTTTTTTATGAAAGAGTAAATAATTTACTTAAACATCTGGCCAGTAGTTTTGAGCAAACATTGCGAAAGGAGTAAAAAATGCATCTGCTGTGGTCTTTTTTCTGCTACAGATTGATGCACAATTGATGCTCTGAGTATTTATGGCAGCAGGACGGTGTATGTGGTGTTGTGCTACAGTTCCCATGCTCATCATAATGAGGGAATGTGTCACCCAGTGTAATGGTGTGGCTCATTGATGATCAGCAGCCTTATTCTTTAACAAATACTATCACTTCCATTATACATATGCTGTGCAACTGATGGGATTCTGTGTTTTTGTTTATCATAACCTCCATCTACCGTATATATATATGCTGATCTTTTTTAAAATGTGGACCTGAACAGTTTAATTTAGTCAGTGACATGTTTATTTGAGCAAACGTGTTTGATATTCTCACATCAACAGATGCATGTGCTGTGGATTGGTCCAGAGGGAAGCATTTCTCTTGAAATCACAGTTTATTCTTCTTGGTTAGCTGTGACTCCCCACTTCCCATTTGTAGTTTGGGAAATCACCAATCCTCTCTTTTTGTTCCTTCCAGCAATTTGCTTTTATCTGCTGTGTAACATTTACAACAACAAACACCCTTATTAGCCACTCTAACCTCAGCCCACAGAGGAAGAAGAAAGCCTCTGTGGTCGCTGTATCTTGGCCTCAGAGTGTACACACAGGTCGGTTCACATAACCTCAGTTTTGAGCAGAGGAACTCAACAGTAATGTTTTTCTTTTTTTTCCATAGCTGCGTGTGGTTGCTGCTCTGAGCAGTTATCTGTGTTTGCGTCCGTTTGGCATTAAAGCTGCAAGAGGCAGTATATTTTTGGCATCATTGGGCAAAAAAAACATAATAACCTTTCAGCATATTGTAATTCAAGTGTTCTGAGAGATGACTAGACTTCTGCACCTCCTCATGGCTCTGTTTTCAGGCTTTAAAAAATCGTGACGGGAGACTGGTCAATCACAGGTCATTTCAGAGAGAGAGTGTTCCTATAGGCTGTGCTCCGCCTGGTGGGCGGTGCTTGGTATTTCCTCAACTTACCTCAACATGGCTGCCGGGTCAAAAACTTTCTTACAGCTAAACAGTACACTACAAGATGCTTCTGAAAACATTTGAGGCGAGAAATAGACATTGCAGTAACAGAATATTGATTCGTATTTGATCAGCGCTGCCTAGTTTGACCCTTTGATCAGAGTTTGTGAGTGATTGACAGCTGCTCAGAGACGGCAGACTCCAGCTTGGCTCTGATTTGTTGTTTTCCTCCGGTCTGTGAAATCTTGCAGATGCCATTAGGAACACCGGAGGACACAGAGGCACATGATTTTTTTTTTCCAGATTTTCTGTCTCATGCACTCCTGTCAGGATATAGTGACCGTTTTATAAAAAATAACTTCCTTTTAATCATATTTGCTCCATTTCTACCCGCTGCTGCTTTAAGCATGTGGTCCTGAGTTTCAGTTTGGAAATCTCATATTGTCAAATTATAATTTGACAGGTAGATTAACTCTCAGTTGGTGCCTTGCAAATTTCACCTCTCCATTACAATATCCATACATCTTCAGCTGGAGAATTACATAAGAGGATGAAAGGAACATCCGTCTCCTTGGTTTAAGGCACTGGTGTCCTCTTGACTTAAATCCAGTTCAATTTACTGCAGACCTGTAGTCCACAGTAGAATGAGATTACAGGATTACGTATGCCGCATGACTGTCGGACTCCATCTGCCTCATAAATCGTGACAGGGAATTGACAATGTAGAATCATGCCTCTTATCTGCAGGCAGTACTGTGTGCGAGTGTGTGTGTGTGCATGCTTTAATAATTCTTCAGCGTTATACTTAAGTGGTAAAGACAAATCAGTCAAAGTGTACCTAAAAATAGCACAGGTCACTCATTGAAATTCCACATGGCGCAGCTCCAACTTTAATGGACATGTAGAAGAGGAATACATCTACCAAGAAGACATTTCAATTCTGCATCAGAAACGATAATGAAACAGCACTTTGTATAATTAGGTATCCTCAGTCGGTGAAGCAGAGAGATATGGCCCCAAAGAAGCCACACTGAAAACAATAAACTTCCACCTTCCAATTTCCTGTACTCCTGTTAAATAATGAGATGCTGTTTTAAGAAACCGCATTTGGCTGACTTGTGATTGGTGTGATTGCGACTGAACTGTGATTGAATCTGCTGTCAAAGAGCAAGAGGAGACTGTTGGGCTATATGAGATGGAGGAGACAAGAGTTTGCACAAAGTGGTGGTTTGTGGAGGTAATAAACACAACAAATCTATGAAATCGTTCTTTAGAAAACACAAGAGCCAGTTCAGACTCGAGCTCTCTGTGACAAGATGAAGGAAGATGGCCACTCTGGAGAGGTGGAAAATAAATATTGGGTGACAGTGCAGAGAGACAGAGTGAAAGAGAAATAGGTGACATTGTTTGACAGTGACCTATTTGTTTGTTGTTCAGCCTATTTTACTTCTTTTTCCTTTTTCCTTCATGGAGTTTGAACGATGCAGAGCAAAACAAAAGCCCCTTTCACACAGCCTGTTCAAGGCGGAAATGTTGCGCCGTTATTCCACCTCGCTGTTCTGTTTAAAAGTTACGAACACAGAATGGGGGGGGAATTGTGATTATGTTGATCAATATTAAGATCCCGATATTGTATTACAATTATGGATGCTAATTTAGAATTTTTTTTTTAAACCGGTAACCGACCTTCACTAACCGATTATTAATCGCTAACCGACAAGATTATTGCGCTTTTAGTGCATTATTAGTGCGATTAGTGTCAGCTGTGTGTCTGCCTGGCGTAACGTTACTCTGTCTGCCCGATAGCGAGTGTCCGACAGACTGTGTCTGTTTGGTTTGTAGCTGTAGCGCTGCTGGTGGCTTCGTTCTCGCCATTGTCACACACATACGGTCTGTCAGCGCGGCGTAACTTCAGCGAGTGTCCGACAGACCGTGTCTGTGTGTGGTGGCACAGGTTTGGTGCAAGTTTGGTACAGTGGGGAAAAAAATGCATCAAGATACGTTTCTTTGATTTATTTTGAACTTATTTTATTTTGAAATTCTCTTGCTGGGGACTGAGGTAACATCCCACCGGCAACATTGGTAAACCATATTCATTATAAAAATAAGGAACATTTCAAACACTTTCCCAAAAGGCAACCGGTCACAATCTGCTATAAAACTGAATGAAATCAAAAATACAGAATACAGTTTGCTTTTTCATCGTCCCAGTGATGGACACATCTGGGTGATGCCGAATGTGTGTTACCATGTTCAATGTGTTTCTATTCACATCCCCATCAACGTGGAGCAACACCGACACACTGTCCTTGTCTTATACACAACTCTCTCTCTCTCTCTCTCTCTCTCTCTCTCTCTCTCTCTCTCTCTCGTAGCAGGCAGGTCTTCAGCAGCAGCTGCAGCGTTTCATTTGCGCTCGCAGTAGTGTGACAGACTCACACGCAAATCAGCTTGTTGCACTAACCTCAGCGCATGTTGCAAATGGCTAAAACTTTCCGGGCGGAATTGCACTTGTGAACTTTGGTTCCACATTACGTGCATACGGTGTATACCGTGTATACCGCATGCGGCTGCATGCTCCAAACCATGACCCCCCGTACCGTGACGGTTCGGCACGAATACAAGAACCGTTACAGCCCTAATGATTGAAGAGTTGCCCGTGTGAGGGTAAAAAAAATACTGTGCATTTTATCTATTAAGTTTGGATTTAACAAGCTTGAACAACAAACTTTGACTCATGTAACGCATCCATGTTTGTTTGGTCGTTAGCACCAAGTCAGCTACATGTATATCGGAGCTTCCAGTAAAAACAGAGTTTCCGAATTGGAATTATGACTTGGACGTTGATGTGAATATGTTTACAAGTTGGGTAATTATGGTCTCCAATATTAACCAGCCAAACTTTGAAAATTAGTTAATACAATTGTATTCGAGAGATGTATTTGTAGCATTGATTCCTGTCTGTCTGCAAACAGTTACCCAGACAGAGTGGGGTTATATAAACAGGTGGATTGTGCAACACTGCTAATAAACTATGATAGTGTAACCGAGCGGTCCTAATGTGCGTTTATACTTATTTATTATGTGAAATAAGGACACGATGAGATGGAGGCTTGAACTTGCTGGCGTCTTTACTCGTTCCCATCTTCAGACTCCCCTGTGATAGTCACAGTAGCAACACGTTATAAACATTACACTTCCTCTTTCCCTTCACAATAAAAGCTCAGCACTCCCTTGTATTTGCTAACCGGAAAGAAGTCCAACTTGAGGTGTTTCACAAACAGTACTCTCCATAATAA
>CAKAKR010066966.1:39338-65027 GCA_916700685.1 Adelosebastes latens | reverse complement strand
TCCGCTGTGTTTGTGTGACATGTTTGTTTGGCAACCCCCATATGGTGACGATTGAGACCCATCTCATTGGTTCAGATGGCACATTTGTAGCACACATGTTTGCCAGCAGCAGCTGTTGTTGCTAGGGCCTGCAGGGGAAAGCATCTCTTGTTGACTCCTCTCTCTGGGTGGCTCATTTTGTTTGTCAGGGTACCGTGACCTCTGACCCCCGCTACCACCTCCTCTCCTCTCACACTGTTAATGTAACTCTAGACTCCCCCGACAGCCCCCACACTCTTCCACCACACTCATGCATGCATGATTACTGGGAGGGAGAAACGTGGAAAGATCAACAATTGCAACAGTAGATCTTAGTTAAAGTAAGTATTCTAAAGAAACGTCCACCGGGGATAGTGGGATGAAAATGTCTTTAGTCAGGATGACCTCACTGTAACCCGAGAGAGTGTGTGGAGATTCAACTGTGAACACTTTCTTTTCTTTTTATGACTAATACACATTTGCATTTTCATCTTATACTTTACTGAAGACTATTAATCATAATCCCCCAACCACATACTGTGACTACATGACTCATACTATTACAGTTCGATGCCTATAAGGGGCGTGATAATGGCTATAAAGTGGGTTTATTATAAGCTCAGCAGGTACTGTCCAGACCAGTCACCAAGGTTACATAAGACCAGGGAGCTTATTCATTCCTTAATTCCCATGTGGAGTGATAGGGGTCACGACCTCCGACCTCTCCGTCTCACTCTTGACTTTCATTTGGTTTCAGCAGTGAAAGCCGAACAGCGACCTCCACCTCAGTCAGTCAGTCTTTCACTACCAGTGTTCTGGTGTTAAAAAAGCTGGTTGAGATGCAATTTAAGAGGATGATAAGTAAATGAAAACACATTATTGGGGGGTTTCCCTGGCAACCGATTGAACCAGCTTGTCTTTGGCACACAGTATTGTCCCTCTGCGGCACTCATTGCTCAACTAAACTCAAAAGTGTCATATTTAAAGCACTAAACGGGGCGGTCACCAAATGGGGTCATATATAGAGAGAGACAGATACAAATGCCTTCACACGTTTAGGATTTATCCCATAATCATAATTTGTGCATCGTAGAGCCATAGTCAATGACAAAAGTTTGTTAGTTTCTCGTTATAAACTTGTTGCCTTGCTTAAATATCCTAAAAGTCTATAAGCTTATTGTCAGACTGACTATTGAATTATCAAAGAAACTTGTGACTCAGCTGTGAAAACGCTGCCGTAGCACACAGTGTTCTCTCAAATGTTACTGACAGCTGGCATCAACGTACTGCAGATGTTCCTCTGGGAAACACAACCTCCTCTATCATTCTGAAAAGTGAAGAAAAGTTAACACGATGTGTCCCCAACGGGAACGCCACTCCTCCCTCCCTCTCTCCATCTTCTGGATTCAAACAGTTTGAACGTGTTGCTTCTTTAATGTGAGCAAATAACGCAGCATCAATGAAGGGGAGGGGGGGGAGAAAAGAAAAGAAAGAAGGATTGTGCTTGTTTGGTCATAGACCTGAATGGAATGAGTTTAGAATGTATAATAAATAATCAGATTTAGATTTCATTCGACAGGCTGCCCAGATTTGTTCCCGCAGTCACTAAAACGTTGAAAACATCGGAGTCGGTTGGTTTCATATAAACACATTAGAAGGCCAAACCTTCATTTCTTTGCCTGTATAATTTTCAGCTAAATTTAAATACATAATTGAAGAGCTGCCTTCATGATTAAAAATCATAAACCATAGGCCTGTGTTATTTCTTGATTTACAAACTTTTACCAGTCCTGTCAGTTTAAGAGTGATAGCAAAGTTACAGTCACATGTTTAGTATTTTGGTGGTGGGGCTTCACTCCGGTTTATATTTTCATCATGGATCCTGCCTCAGAAATTAATGAGCTATAGTTGAGTTAGTAAAATAAACTGCGGTATGTATTAAATAAATATTTATTTGGTGGAGCTGATGATGGAAACATCCATTGTTTTCTTTCTCATTATGCTTCTTCTAAACAGATTTTCATGACCTACACTATGATGGTAAATCCCTCTGTAGTTTGACAGATAACATGTTTTTCATTATTTGGGCTATACAGTAGATATTTAGGGTGTGGCATTATGATTAACCCCTTACCATGCCGCCCTCGTTTTTAGAGAGGTCCACAAGAGTGTCAGCGTTACAGTGATACCCAATTTATGCAATTCCAAGTCTGTTTAGGGACCCCAGTATGCAGAAATATTCAAATACACCATTTTAGAATAGGCTAAAATAACACATTTATACTGCATGCAAAAAACTGCAGGATTTGTGCCCCAAACTGCATGTGATTATCATAAAGTGGGCATGTCTGTGAAGGGGAGACTCGTGGGTACCCATAGAATCCATTTTTATTCACATATCTGGAGGTCAGAGGTCAAGGGACCCCTTTAAAAAATCGCCATGCCAGTTTTTCCTCGCCAAAATTGAGTGTAACTTCGTAGCGTTATTTATCGATCTTCCTGGCAAGCTAGCATGACATGGTTGGCACCAATGGAGTTTTTTAGTTTCATATGATGCCAGTATCTTCACTCTACTACAATCTCTGAAAGATAGAATAGCGGCTGGGCCCGCCGGGTTATTTGAATTGTGACTCAGCTCCCATCGTTGTCCAGATACACACAGTAGAATTAACTTTTGGTGACAAAGTGTGCATTAATTATAATACCTTTATGCTCCTTTTCCTGCACTTTCTACGATGCATCAGTTCTACAAATAAAAGATTTGTCATAATAAGGGCCTTGTGTAATATCAGGACGCTGAACTGTTGAACTGCTGGAGCTGGCTCTGCAGGCCTGTCTCCATCTCTTCCTCAGCTCAGCATCAAATAGTTCAGGTAGGCAGCTTCCTGAGTGAGCGCCTGTTTACTTACAGCATAAATGGTCTCATCTGACACAACTTCGAAGGGCCTTTTAAACTAAAAAAGGTGCATCAGAGTTACCAGATACTTTGTCCTCCATCCTCTCTGGCGCTCTTACTGACCACCTACAGTAGTTATCCTACTACACCTAGACTTAGGCCTGTAGAAGGATTAGGAGGCTGAGTTTTCTTAAGATGAGCAGATTCACTGCAGTGCAGATGTAAAACACATGACTTGCAGAAGAGGAGAGTTCCTCTGGTTCCATCATCCTTCCACTCCTCCTATACCTCCCTGTCTGTGTCCTCCTCCTCAAACGGGAGGACACATTAAGCATATTTTCCGTCCTACCGTACTTCTCCGTTTGTCAGATCGCACCTTCGATCTCAAGAGCTCCCCCACAAATCCACTCACAGACTCCCAGACTGATGTATATATACGTGTGTTACTGCGTGCACGTGTATTGTTGCGTACATTTCATACATTCTTGACTATAAGTCACAAGTATCTCTGTCAGATTGTAGGAGGCATACTGCGTGTCTACTGACAAATAACTGTTGGATCAGCCGCCACGTGTTTATTAGACACTTTATCCAGCAGGCAGAAAATTGGCCTGAATATTTGCGTGCTCCTCTGAACGCAGCCCCAGCAGCTCTGATTGCTTCTGACAGTGACAACAAGAACAGGCTGCCTGAGAAGACTTTCTGAAGACCTCCTCCTGCATCTGCACAGAGAAGTCAGAAGAATGAGCCAAACCAAACGAGAAATTGCTTTTCACTCCGAACTTTCTGGAACTTTGAGTTCGTAGCGTTAAAGTTACCACCGCACAAGTAACGCAGAAGGAGTTGTTTGATTTTAGCCTGTATTGGTGGACTTTTACTGACATTAAAATAGACAAGAAGAGACGTCGGTGTATTCATTCTGCTTGATCTGTTGGTCTGCAGCAGTGACATCAGGTCTTTAGAGGGAGGGAAGTGAGGGAAATCACCAGTAAATTACAGCTCAGGCACATCCCCAGACGCCTTGGCCAAGGTCCTAGAGCTAAACAGCTTTAGGACCGCTTTCCCTTTTTCAACCCCTTTTTCCGCCACATTCCTGCTCTTCCCCTCTCACTCCGAGCCGCGTCTCGCTCCAGATGTGGCATTGTTTGCACACATTTGTTTTGGGCTCGGGCCGGTAAGACCTGCGCAGGGTCTGATGTCATGCTCTATTTAAAGGGAAAGCCATGAGAACTGGGTGGAAAGGAGCGCGCTGTGGTCTCACTTCAAAGCACGCTGTCTAGGACTGCTGATGACTGTCATCCGCGGCACACAGCAATCTGTGTCATGGACAGATGACCACATTCATTTAAAGTGTCGACAGACATGTCATTTTGAAAAGGTTCAGAGAGGAGGCACCACTGTTTTCACAAAAGCCAGAAAGAGTTTTTGTTTTGTTTTATCTCCCATCGCCCACCGAGCTCACTGAAGTTATCTCAGTTTCACTGTTATTTGGAATAATCTGCCACTCATACGACGAAACATTACTGGGTTTTATTTGAAGCTGGCTGTTTATGGTACAACCCGAGTGAAACTCGATACCGCAGTTAGACGAAATGAAAAGATGATGCCCTCAATTGAACCAACAAACATGACAGGTTTTTTTATGGGTCAGAGGAGTCACATGCTGCCTAAACTTTCATGCCTCTCTAATTAGCTCTGTCAGTCAATGAACCTGGCACCTCATGCCATTGAAGAATGGGATAATGAATCTCTTTCTCTCTGTGTCTCTCTATGTGTATTCTGCACCACTCTGAATACGAAGGAATCCATTGTTTAGGGGAGCTAGGGAATGGCACCTTTTCTTTCGCATGAGGGGATCTTTTCCTCGATGACTGAGCTTATTGTGTCTTCTTATTTAAACTGTCAGCCGAGTGGAGTGTCAGTAGCAGCAGCTGACTATCAGGCTCTACTGTCAGATTCCCCATGGGAGCTCTCCCTTCAACACTGTTTGGCCTTCAAACACACATATTTGCCAGCTCCTCTCTAGTGTCCCGGGTTCAAACAGCTATAAGCTCTAACCCCGCTGAATATTTCCGGTTCAAACGGGCATGTTTGCTAGATCTTCATCCCTCGCTGCTCCCTCTCCTCACTCCAGAGTGTTTGCTCAGGGAGTTCACAGCGGCTTCTCGGCCCTTCGGGAGTTGAAAGCTGGAATGACACGAAGTGCTAGCAGACAATGTATTTCCATTCAGTCATGTACAAATAGTCACACACGTACAGACACAGAGAGAAAGGGAAAGCAGCGTTTGGAGTCATCAGACAGTCTCTCTCTCTCTCTCTCTCTCTTTGGCCTCCCAGTGATAAACCCTTCAGGTCTGAAGGTAAAACTGTCACCCTATGAAAACAGGGTCTTGAGTGTTTTTAAAAGCATTGCGTGCCTCACCTGTGTGGTATGAAAATCCAGGTGAGCTGTTTTGTTCTCTCGCAGGTGTTCGCCGTTTTATTCCGAGGATATTTAGGGAGCTCCTCTCCAAACGAGTTGGCAACGCAGATTGAGCTTTCCCACTTTTGGCAGCACACATAATTCTGTTCTTGTGTTTTGAGAGTAGTTTTATATATAAATGCAGATGTTTTTGACACCAGAATGTGGGTCTCTCTCTCTCTCTCTCTCTCAGCTCAAAGTTCACTACAGTGCAACGCCACTGTGGTCAACATCAAAGACTTGGACGCAGACGATGTTTGCACACTCGCATGCGCTGACACACAAACAGACTTTTGGATAATTTATATTTACTTCCATGCAAAGAGCATAAACAATGAAGACGAATTCAGCGGAATTCTCTTCTCTCACGTGTGTCCCGTCTCACAGCAGCAACCGGCGGTGTCTCGTCCAGCCGTACAGGCCAGGAGAACACGGTGAAAGCATAACAGTTCAGTCCCGGGGGTCAGAAGGTCAAGCATATCTAGGTGATCGGTGCTTCCGCTCCACATTCTGTTTATGACTATGTGTATACACACCATGCAGTCTGTCGGACAATTGTATACACCCCACACCCAGCCTCAAGCTCACACAGCTGGCACAGCCAAACATTCACAGAGTCTGTTTTAGGGAAGGGGGAATGCGTGTGTGTGTGAACTTCTTCGACCTAAAGGATCGTCAACTGCCACCCACACACGAAAACTAATGCATACATACTCACAAACCTCTGCAGAGATTGACATGTAGGCTAACACTTCGTGGGAATGTAAGCTCATACCATTAATTCTTAATTCTGGAAACAAATTTTCGCCAGACTGGATTGGATTCATTTATTTTTTTGGCAAAACAGATGACTGATTGCTTCATATTTCTGCAGTCAGTGCCAGAAGCTCCATCACCAATGTTGCGGTCTCTCTATCTGGAGCTACAGTGCGACAGCCTGCATCTCTTTAAAAAAGGCTCTCGACTGTCTACATTCATCCATCTCCCTTCACATGAAAGTGGATCGAGATTGGATCAAGAAGTTGTAGGAGCTGCAGGTCTGAATATCTATACAGTCACACAGAGGGGAAAAGATGCGGTTTGTTCACACAAACTTTTTGAGTGCCACTAAACACATTGAAGGGTAATACACTCACTTTTATAGGGCTGAAACAGGTGGCTGGGCTGCAGGAATGGGAGGTACAGATGGGTGAAGTGACGGGGTGGAGTAATGACAAACTTCAGTATAAATGGAAGTTAAACATTGTCATTTGAGGGGAGTGTCCGACTGGTTGGAATCAACCTTTACTTTGCTTGATTCTTATTCAGTTTATTCAGTTTGTATCCCAGATTCTTCTTTTGCTTTTGCATTCAGGAAAGTTGTAAATCTAAAAGGATGAAAAAAGGAAATACTAAATCAGGTTACTCATGTAAAATTTACCACTCTACATCAACGAACAGTCACTTTTTCCAGGCTGTAAATAAATATTTCACTGATTGCAAAACCAGGAAATCTATCTATCCAAGAAAGTCTCATTTAAACATAAAAACAGCCCTGGAGGCAAAGCTTGTCTTCCTGTCAGCGTGGCAGCAGTCCTGCTTCACGGAGCATCTTCTACTCTTCCTGATGAACTATCTGGACTTTTTACAGAATGGTCATCTCAGTCAACACAGCTGACCAAGTCTGTGTGTATGTACGTATGTGTGAGAGCATTTCTATTTGCTTGTGTGCGGGTTTGTTTATGTGTGAGTGTGCAGCCATGTATACACACACCTCCATGTGTTTTTGTTTAAATGGCCCCCTCGAGGTTTCTCATGACTATCTGTTGCTTACATCTCTGCAGTAAAAAGGTTGGTGCCCACCCCCTCAAGACTCACCCCCTCAGCACAGTAGTGTATATCTTATTTCCGTGTTTGCATGTAGCCCTAAACTGCCAAGGAGAAGAAAGGGATTTGTTATGTGAACCATGTGTGACTGCTGACGCAGATGGGAGAGGTTAAAGCAGCGGGGACTCAAAGAGTGTGGCTTCATCTGTTTCACTCTCCATCTGATGTCAGACGTGAGATTGACAGGCTGCGAGATGCTATCAGCTCGTAGATGGCCACTGAGGCCGAAAATGATCGCTGATACTGCTGGAGATAAGTGTGCTTCTAATCTTTATGAGCCCGCTAGGTTCTCCTTCAGGCCAAGAGAGCAAGTTGACAAGATACAGTCCCACTTCGCTCAGGAGGTTGTAAGAAATCTAACTTTTTTTTGTAGAGGGATGACTTCCATCTCTATCCAGCTTTGGTGAGTGGGCTTGTGCAGCTGGGCTAAACCAACAGAGCTTCTCCCCGTGAGCCACCGTGGCGTTACTAGTAAACACAACAGATACAGAGAGGGTACCGTGGAGGCGGATGTTTTCACAGATTATGGGAGCGATCCACTCGCAGTGGGCTAACAATGGCCTCGTCAGTGTGAGGTGCAGTGGGTTTGTTGCTGCTTTGGTTTGCGTGGTGTTGATGTAGCCCTGGGAAATCTGTCCTGCTACATGTTAACACAGTATTAAATCATCTCACGCCGACAGCATTATCATAAGGGATGTTGACTCTGGAAAGCCACGTATCGGCTCAGATTCCTCCAGAAGTCTCATCCTGCCATAGCTGTGTGTGGATGGTAACTATATAAAATACATGTTTTAACCTGTAGGGATAAAACAGACAGGAAGCCTGCATATATTGACGGAGTATTACAGCATTACTTATGATGCATACATGTGGTTAAACAGTTTAGAAGTTGCAGGATTCAAGAACTGTTATTTGGATGGAGTAAGATTTAGTTTTAAAGTTTTAAAGCCAATTTTATATTTATAGATGTAGAGTAGCACTTACTTACTAAGAGGACATTACATTGAAGCAGATCAAGTCGTTAACTTTTCAACTCTACCAGTCATTGTGTTTGGCAGCCTGAAGGAATACTTCTGCCTATAATTCCCAGAGACCCTGGGCTAAATGGAGGCACAGCTCCAGGTATGCTAACAACATAAACGCTCTGCAGCCCTGGAGCAGAAAGGCTTTTCCTGCTGCAGGTCTTGAAAAAGGAAACCTCAGGCTTTCAGATTTCTTCTAACAATAGAAAGCCTAATAGGCAGATCATCGCCTGGATCCACAAATGCCTCTTTCTCTCAGGTGCTTTTATTTGAGA
Organism: Adelosebastes latens; assembly: GCA_916700685.1. NCBI lineage: Eukaryota > Metazoa > Chordata > Actinopteri > Perciformes > Sebastidae > Adelosebastes > Adelosebastes latens. The sequence continues at coordinate 56,489 of CAKAKR010066966.1, read as the reverse complement.
AGCTTAAGCACATGGAAGGAGCTTAGCTGTCTTGTAGACACAGGCGTACACCTGGGAGAGGGGCTAGGGAATCCCCCGGACTGACTCACTATCAGCACAGTGATGTTATCTTCTGAACCACTCCTTTTCTTTCCACCTCTGCCACTCTTTCTCTCTTGTCTCTAGACATAAACGCAGACGCCCGGTCTCTGGTGCTGCAGGGAAAGCTACTGATGCTGAAGGGAAAGCCTCCTCGATCCGGCCCGTTTTAAATCCTCGTGGCTCTGTGAGATGCTAGACCGCCACTGTGGTCCGGGCACCTTCCTTTGGCTACAATGACAGACTCAGCGAGGGGGGGGGAAAGAGGGCGGGCAGAGCCGAGGTATTCCTATCAGGTTTCCCTCTAACTACAGCAGACTGGGCCTGAGCCAGACCTGCCATAGGGCTCTTCATATTCCCAGAGGCACTCACGTGCATTCTGCTTATGAAATAACATGCTTGGCCTCAGCTATTCTATTTCACAGAATTATTGCTGACATTTTGTTTTCCATGATTTTTCCTAGCGAGCGAGATGAAGGGGAGGATAAGAGTGAGCGGGGGTGGCAGTGTTTTGGTAAAGCAGTTGGATACATCTATTTCTGTTGGAGAGCAGCTCCTCTCAGTTGCGCCATATGTTTTGAATAAAGTAACATATCCCACATAGATATTTTTACGTGTGATCGACAATTAGCCCAAATGTGTTCCTTGTTTTCTGACTGCGGCTCCCAGAGCATCAATAAAGTAGACTCGAGAAGGAGCAATTTGGAGCGGTTTGATGTGCCGTAACTCACCCGAGTGCTCTGTGATTAGACTGCATTTTCTCCTCTGGTTTGTCTTTATCACTTTCCCTCCTCATTTTTCACTCTTCTTTCACAACAGCGAGCTCACACTCTTTGCTCTCTTTGCTCTCTTTGCTCTCTTTGCTCTGGCTCCTTTGTGACAATATCATGAAAGTTCATGGGCAAAAAAAAAAGTCTTTAATCAAGCGCACGCATCAGACAACTTCAAACACAAGCTGTCAATCAGAAGCTTCAAATGTTATTCTTCAATCTGTGATTTATCTAGTACTGCTGCTTTTCAACTGAGTTTCCCATGCAGGGCTCATTGGCCAGGCTGTGATGGAGGGCACTATAAACCCTTCAACAGAGCTGCTCTATGCCACTTATTATTCAATATCTAACACAGAGCTTCAAGTCATGATGGGCCTTGAGTGAGTTTTAATGAAAGATTTCCTGCTCGGTCCCTGCCAGGTCGTCTACCACGCAATATCGCCTGCTCCCTTAAGAGCTCACTCCTTCAAATTAAGGGGCGAGGGAAAAGCTGCGATGCTAAAAACAGAATATTTTCAAAGCAACGGGAGCGTATTCAAGGAAAGTAACAGGAGCTGTATCCGACTGTAGACCCCGGCATGGGTCAGTGAGAGTAGGACTAGTAAAACCCAGAGGGCCATGTCTCCCCCTCTCTTACTTCACCAGTTTAGGCCAGAGATGAGGTGATCCACATGGTGGGGGAAGTGGGAGTGTTTGGGTGTGTGTGTGTGTGTGTGTGTGTGTGGATGTGTGTGTGTGTGTGTGTGTGTGTGTGTGTGTGTGTGTGTGTGTGTGTGCAGAGAGACAGGAGGAAAAAGTCAGACTTTTGGTTTTGGTCCAAGACAGGAAAACGCTGAAGTAAGCTCACCCGTCACCTCCCAGACTCCTGGATAAAGCGCTGGCCCCAATTATACCTGCAAGATTTATTCTTTTAACACCATTTTAACAGTGTGTGTGTGTGTGTGCGTGTGTGTGTGTGTGTGTGTGTGTGTGTGTAAAAGCCACCGCCAGCCTAATGTGGTAGTGACGCTGAGGAAAAAAGGTCATGCGAGGAGAGCTGCACCGAGGATGTAATGATATATCGGGCTTGTTTTCCTGCAGCAGATGTGTGTTTTCTGACAGCTTGTTTTTTTCAGCCGCTCCTTGATTTGCGACAGGAGTTCACCCATTTCATGGTGTACAGACAGAGCAGCAAAAAAAAGCCCCCGCAGGCAGAGGAAGGAGGAAGGAGTTTGGTCTGTCGAATGATGTCAGTGTTTGGAGAGGATGAGTGTGTTGGTGGTGGTGGTGGTGGTGGTGGTGGGGGGGGGGGGTGAGATGAGTCTGGCAGGAGGGGAAGAGAAGAGTATGTGTGTGGGGGAGGTAACACGAGATCCCCCACAGAGATGCTAAACTCCATTACAGACTGAAAGAGAGGGAAGAGGACTCTCTTTTACAAGGATGAAGAAAAACGTTCCACTTTTAATCTGTGTGCGATCTAAAAATAACCTCCCCTCTCTGTCGACTGCCCACTGGGGCAGGCTTGTTAAAGAGTCTGTCTCCACGGAGAGAGAGAGAGAGAGAGAGAGTCAAAGTACCAAACAAAAAAGAAGAGAGAAAAGGGACAAGAAGAGAGGGAGGGATTAAGATGGAAAATGGAGCACGAGTGGGAGGGAAGAAGGAAGAGTGAGAGCAAAGAAGAAGGAAGAGTGGTGGGAAAGATGTGGGACAGATGAATCTTTGAGAGAGTGAGAATGAGTTCATGAGAGAATCAGACTCCTATGTTGTCAACTGTTCCCTCTCGCCACGCCAGTCGGGCTCAATGCGACGCCATTACACACCTATTTGGCCCCAGAGGCTTTTGTGAGTGTTGGTGCAGCAATAAAAGCACCCAGTGCTTGGAAATGTGGAATAACAGAGGACCTTTTACAGGGCCCAGTGGCATGGCTCTTCTCCGAGAGGTTCGCCTCACAAGCACTGAATCACACACAACACATAAGTCACCCATTCTTCAGATGCTTCCCCTGCTTTCCCGTCTCAGCGTCTGACTCACAGCTTGCTACTGTAGCAGTTCAGCCAGCCACCCAGCCCGATGTGTCATCCCCGTCTCTGTTACTGTTACGTCGGCCTTTTTTCCCCTATGGGAAAGTGAATGGAACAGGTGAGTGTTGGTCTGTTTTCGGTGGGGGGAATTGGTGATTTGCGGCAGAGACTCACAGAGAGGTTCTAAAAATACTAGACACCGTCTCCGGGATGTTGAGATCCTCCCTCGGAAACTAAAACAATCTTTGGCCTTATTCACTAACATCCATCTGCCCAAGGCTAGGAGACTCCTCTCCAGACGGCACACACCCATGGTTTTGTCTCTCTGAACGATTTGGAACAAATGTGGCCCAGCTGCGTCCAGGTGGCTTCACTCTGCTCATCACATGGTGAATCTACTGTATGTCGCGGCACCCTCCCTCTGACCTACCGTAAAGACCCGACTCTCGGCTCGTTTGATTTCACAATCCGGCTTAAGCAGGGGCTAGTGAAGGCTTCCCATCATCCTCACGGCGGTTCCCTTTCTTTTTATACACACACTGCGATTGCCAGCGGTTACATATTGTTCAGATATTTAACTCACTCAGCCAACATAGCTGACGAACGACATACGGACCCTTCAAACCGTATCAGGGGCGCCTTTTTACTAACTGTGATGTCATTTTTCCCACTTAAAGGAGGACCGCTAACCTCCTTCCACCACTACTTTTTTCTTGGGTTTTTTTAACAATGGAACATCAGCTGGGCGTCTGTGGAGAGATTGCATCACTGAGGTTATTCACGCAGCAGCAGCAGAAGTGTGACAGAAACGAAACAGCACAGAGCCCCTCGACCAATCAACGCCATTCATAAATTCCTCTTAGATTGTAGCCAAGTGCACAAGATCTGCTGGTGACGTGTGGACTGTTTGACTCTGTAGTCACGATTACACACACACACCGCTGTCCTCACACGTTCCCTGCTGGCTCTCTCGCTGCTGCTTTGAGGGAACGCTGGTCGCCAATCTTGCCGTAGAAAGAAAGGTATTCCCAGTGTAAGAAAATAGCATGTTCTTCTCGGTTCGATTTTTCCATTTCTATCTCCACAATAACTTTTACTACAGTACACCACAACGGAGATAATAGTGTTTTCGCTCTCTAAAGTTGGTCAACGCTGCTTTTAACGTTTCAAATCCTTTCAAAACTTTACAAGCTCATATTTCATTTTAATTGCCCTCCACTCCTCTGTATGAATGCGCGATAGCGAGGTGGATAAGGGATGCAGAGAATCCACTCCACTACTGAGAAGAGACGTCACTCAGATGGGAATACGTTAATTTGTAATTCTTTTCCTGGAACCGTTGCAGTATGCATGCACTCCTCCACATAGTTTTCAGTGCATGAACTTTTAAATTTGTCTTTTTTTTTTTTGTGAAAACAAAAAGAGGTTAATTCTTAGCCATGAAATTATTTTTTTAGCAGACGAAGAGGACCTGGTATGACCCCCTACATGTATGTTACAGTATGTCTGTGATGTGCAAAAAGCAGGCTTAACCATCGCACATTTAAATACATTAGACAGTCCTCATTGAGAGGAAACAGAACATGAAAATAGTATAAAAGATATGTAAAGTAATCACGTGTTACATGTGAACAGCTTTGTTTATTTAGCATTTCTATAGATTCAAATATTGAGACATATTTCTTAAATTGTGGCTCATATTTCTGACTGCATCTTTGACAAAGATCAGGGTGTGTTTTTGTGACCAGTGGTCCTCACATTGCCCCTAAAGACCCACTAACTAGCCCCTAGATTAATGGCTTTCCTGTTGCCCCAGAGATTCAAGCTGTGCCAACACAAATGGTTGGGCACGCGATGCTGGCATGACAAATTGAAGCGAGGGCAAAAGGGCAAAAGACAGACCGCAGCCCAGACTGGCAGTTTTTTTCTAGCGGAGCTGCATGAAGGGCCGCGTTAGGAGCACAATGCTGAGAGCCGAGAGGTCAAAGGCGCGGGGGGGTTACAGACCCGAGCTTGTCCCTCTGCCTCGGCCCTTTAATGGACTGTGACAAGGCTTCCGATCCCAACGGCCCGGCCGAATGGTTTATTCATCAGAGCTGCTGCTCGTGGGTGCAACACTAGCACATTTCGTGAGCATATATATAGAGGTTGACACATAAATTACAGTGAGTGTGCTATCCTTACCTCGGCTTGTGCAAATGGAAATGTTTTCATCTGACTTGATGTGCGTAGCCCTGAAAGCAAAAGAAAGCTGGCAAACCTCTACAGCGCTCTCACTGTAGCCACTTCATTTGTGTTATTGATTGTGAGTTTACAAGCTGTCAGAAATGTGAAACATCATTAGAACAGTATACAGAGAACAAGATAAACAGCCGCTCCCAGTTCAAAACAGCAACTAAGTACCTCTTTCACTTTTGTGTATCTTAGTCACTGATTTATCCCAAGTTCTGATTTCAGAAACTATTACTTCAGGTCATCCCTAACAGCTACTCTTTAGTGACTCATTCTGTCTCTGAGTGAAGTGCTGGCCGTCGTCAACACAATAGTTCAGTGTTTTTTTAATGCTTTCCAGGACAGTGTGATATGGCATCACATTCTTGTAGTTGTACCTCCTGCGGTTTAAAGTCAATTGGCTAAATCAAAGTGGGAAAACAGAGCCTGTAACTCCTCATTCTCAGATTCGATTTTTCTGAAATGCATGTGCAATGTGGAGCATTATGTTCACTCTTTCACACACACACACACACATCTGTGGGCATGAATGTTTGCGTGCGTTCTGAGGTCAAGAGGGGATCGTTGGTGGTTGTTTGTGCAGAGAGTGTGAGGAAGCAGAGTGACTGTGAGAACCCGAGTCCTGAACACTCCGGGTTCCTTGTCTTTCTCGGTCGCAGAGGAGCAAAGCGTTCGAGCAGATCTAGATGTGCAGCAGCTGTAAAAATAGGAAGGAGAAGGAAAGTATGATTCATGTGATGGAGGAGAGGATTACTTCAACTTGCATATACTGTTTTTTGCTGCACCATGAAGAGGAGCCGAATGATGATTTGCCCAGGTCGGACCTTATCAGCCGGCTCCCACGGTGACTCAGAGCGATGGAGTGTAGGAAAGACCAGTTTGATAAGGGGACAGCTGTGACTTCAGACATGCTCACTGTCACACTGATTTTTAATTTTCTTTTTTTTCGTGATGAATAATGCGCTCATAGAGTTTTGCTAGTAGTGTGTTTAAAGTAAGGTTGTCAATGGATTCAAATATTTAATTGTGATTTTTTTAATCTGTTCAAAATGTACCTTAAAGGGAGATTTGTCAAGTATTTAATACTCTCCCCAAACTGCATGTGATTATCATAAAGTGGGCATGTCTGTAAAGGGGAGACTCGTGGGTACCCATAGAACCCATTTACATTCACATATCTGGAGGTCAGAGGTCAAGGGACCCCTTTGAAAATGGACATGAGAGTTTTTCCTCGCCAAAATTTAGCGTAAGTTTGGAGCGTTATTTAACCTGCTTCACCACAAGCTAGTATGACATGGCTGGTACCGATGGATTCTTTAGGTTTTCTAGTTTCATATGATGCCAGTATGTCCACTTTCAAAATCGCAAATTGCGTTAATACATTAAAGAAATCAGTGGCGTTAAAACGTATTTGCGTTAATGCCTTAACTTCGACAGCTCTAGTTTAAAGTTAGCAACAAAGGGTAAACTCTCGCTGGTATCTGCCTTGAGGCTGCGGCACTAAGCCTCTCTTGTATCAGAAGCACTTTTGCACTTTTAGTATGTTTTGGGCCTCTGGTGCAGCATCGCCTCACGGACTTGGAATAAAACACACTTATTCATCCTGTATACTCTCAAAAGAAGTTATCATATCACAAGAGGGAAAAAAGTTATCTTTTAAAATGCTTACGTAAATAATACTCTATTAAGTGTACCTGAACTGGGTTTATTTTCCATCAGACATGGTTGAGAAGAAATTCCAGAGTACACAGCATTCTCTCTGGGTCGCTCTTTGGCTTGGCCCGGCCGCCCGCCTCACACACAGGCATGTGAAGCCAGAGAGGTTGGGCATGGATGAAGCACAGAAGCCACTTTCTCTCTCCCGGCCTCCAGCGCTGGTCTCCAGTGAGCGTGAGCAGGTCTGAGGGGAACAACGTGAGCTCTGCCAGGGGCTTTGGTTTGTTCCTCAGCCTCCAGTCAGCCACTCACCTATAATAAGGCCTCCTGTTCAACACGGCAAAGGCAATGGGGAGAGTGGAAAAGAATTTACAGTAGCACGGGTTGACTGGGTTTGTTGATCAACCGGAGATTAGTCCTGTAAACACAACTTTGGTTCCGTTAGATACTCTGCAAAAGCCTTAATAGAGCTCAATCAGTTTGTGAGCGGCTGTAGTGATTCAGTGTTGGAGAGGGTCGAGCATCCCGATGTACCTTCCTCATCAGGTCTTCACTGAGTCAATTGAGCAGGATCCTGCCGGAGTCTGTCTTCCCGGTTGAATCAGTGGCTGTGTTGTCTGCGTCGGTCGGACCCGGCGGTGATCCTGCTGAATCAGTGGACATGTTGTCTCAGCGGTGCTGTCCTGTCCAGCGTGGATTAGATCAATACTGGTGTTGTGTGGTGTTGGGACAGCAGGGACTGGATCAGTACTGGTTCTGTTCCAGCCACCATGGGTCCACGCTGCACACTCTCTGTGGCTGTATGAATGGCTTCTTGCAGCGGCCGTACAGAGCGTCATTCTTCTCACCCTCATCTGAGGCTGACATCCGAGGGGGGAAGCCCAGGGAGCCGGCAGGCTAAATGTTTTTCTATCCCCCCGGTAGGAATGGACGTATCGGGTGCTGTTTTAATGCGTTTCAAGTAGAAAAACAAGGCAGTGTCCTATGACCGAAGGTAGAAACGACAAGGACAGTAGTGAAAACAGACTGTGGCTCCGGTCATTTGCCCCCCCCCCTTGCAGTATACAGCGGGAAAACATCCAGTCCGGTGACAGACTCATCATTAATGCTCCGGGTTTGTTTGTCTTACAAGTTATTTGCCCACTTTGCCATTTCCCCAAGAATCTTAAATACCTCTGCCCCCTTGGCCCTCGTTGGGTCCCTGTTTGAATAGTCCGACTCAGTGGGAGTCCACTATCCCCGAGCTCCTGTCCTCCCCACTGTTGCCGGGTCTAGATGGGACAAAGTGAGCATTCCAGGAATAGCAACACAACTCCAACCCCCAGACCCACCTGCTCCCCTCCCCCCCCCTCAGACGCTGTACCCGTTCTCCTCTGCACCTCGAACTGGGACTGTGAGGGTTCCCTTGAAGTAACATTTTTTTCCACAGGAAACTCATTTACCCATGAAGCATCTCTAGAACTCTTTTGCTACGCTCAAAGTTGTCCTTTTATCTATGACCCTTGCTCCTCTCTTTCCCTCATTATGTAACAAGACAGATGCCAGAGGTGCGGCTGTGCCAGACGGACGGACAAATCGCACAAATACTTAACACCAGCACGTTTCACCTCTGCAGTCTGGGGGCAGCGCTGACACAGCTCAGTCTGTCAAGCACCACTGAAAAGAGGGAATGAGCGTCCAGTTGATCTCGACGCCTCAGAAAAGGGGAAATATTTGTGAATTTTAAAATAAAGCCATCCTGAGGGGAGAAGCAGGGAGGAGCATTGGGGAGAGGATGAATAGGGTCCTGTGCTCAGCTCCCGGGTGGACTGAACCCCTCTGTTTGCGCTTTTTTCGGCCTTGGCACACAGGCCCGCCTGTGAGGAGTGGGTCGGAAGCAGGAAGTGGTTGTGTAAGGCGATCTGCAGATGCAGCACAGAGAGCCCTTTTCAACGGCGAGACCCCTCGGTCCCGTTCTGCACAGCGACACATCAGGTAGTCCTCCTGCTGCAGCCACAGCGAGACACAGGCCACGCCCACGTGGGACCAGAGAGGGGAGAGATGAGAGGAAACGATAGGACGGAGGACAGAAAGAGGGAGAACGAAAAATTGGGAATGATGCAGGAAGGGGGATAGAGTGCAAGGGAAAATGACAGTGTGTGCTTCCCTCCTCTAGTCACTGATCAGATAAGAAAAGATGTTTACCAGATCGCTACTGAGGTCTTCGCCAAACTTTGACATGGCTTCACGGTCGTTATCCATCAATCTCCTATAAACACGATAATGCGGTTACTTACTGAAATCAGAGACGGAAGATCAAGCTGCAGGTGTACAGCAGGTTCATTCTGTCATGGCACATTATGGAGGAACCTGTTGAACTGTATCTGTCTGTCTCAGAGAAGCTGCTGTTATGATCCCGTCCTAGATCTGAAGGACGTTGGCAGTCAGCACTGGAATCTGTCTCCTCTCTGCTGGACTTCCTTTCCTCTTCCTTATATCTTCCCTCCCTCCTCTGCTGCTCTTTTGGACTTTTGGATTTCCCAGGCGACCTCATTGTTGCAGGTGAATTGCTGAACTCTGTTATACTCTGATTTCCTGTAACTACCCAAGGTCATCGCACCCCCCCCACCCACCCCCCCGCTCGGTATTTATAGATAGTTTTTGCAGCTGCAAATAAAAAAAGCCTCACTCACAAATGTGGCCCATTGACAAAACATTTAGTTTAAACACGGAGCAGGAATACGAGGCACACTCTAGCTAGTCCATCACCCCCCCACCCCCCACCCACCCACCCCTTCATTTAGCTTTAATTGTCTTGGCTATTTCCAAACCATTACCATAAAGTGGTTTTGAGCAGGATGCATACCACCTCGTCTCCCGCGGTGCTGAGTAAACAAACACAGTAAAAGGATAAAGTTAGAATCCGGCTGAAGTGTCACTAAATGACAGCTCGACTGAGCTTCACTTGCTATGAATGAATGAGGCTTTTGTTTGAACACGATTCATTGTTATTGTTTCCGAGCGCTACTTTCGGTGCAACTAAGCTGCTGAAGTGGACCGAAGTGTCGGGGCCCCAGAATAGAAAGCATTATTTAATGCTGTTTGTTCGGGCAGGGCAGCTCTTCACCAGAGTGGGAACTTCACTGTGTATTTTGACTTTAGTAATGCAGAATGCATTACTGAAACCCAGTTTGTATTATTGTGACATAGATTAAAGCGTGATGAAGTGATCTGGTCAGATCTTCGCCTCTGGCAAATCGTTTAGCTCCGGCGAGCCTTTGAAGGTCTGCCCAGGCCGGGGAACGCTTTGAGAACCGAGACACAACAGAGAGAGAGGAACACAGACACAGACAGAACCCAGCTCCCTTACCATAACGCTAATAAAACCCAACAGATGAAAAGTGTGCTCCGCTGCCACCAGAGTCCTTCTGTTTTGTCACTATGTGTATTTTTGAATTCCCTGTCACGCGTTGACACAGCCTACTTAGGAAAGCCTGAGTCGTAATTAGGTCATTTGGACGTTTCCTTGGACTATTTAAAGGAAGGCAGGCAGAGTGAATTTGGAAAAACGCTGGTACTGACTCACGCACACTGTGCCTGGAATTCCCTCTTTACCATTGGCCAGGGGACTACTGATTTTGGCGTTTGTGCATATTGGACTGAAGAATAAAAAATGGAGAGAAAAATATTACTCAATATGTTTTGTTTTTTTTCTTTGGTACCCTTTCCACCCTTCTCTTACCGTACGTACTGGAGAAAGAAACTGCTCCGGTTCGCCCCAAAACACTTAACTCCAAATAACCTCAGCTCCTGATCTTATTCTTTGAGTTAGCTCTGTTGCTTCTAGCATTACTCCGTGACTGTCAATCATGCGCTCTCTCCACTAACGTTCATCCTAAATCTTCTACAAATGTTTTTGTTTCCTCCCAGCACCAACCCCCGCCTGCCCCTCACTTCCTGTGACCTAATGCCAAACTGAGGAGATTTGCTTTCATGTGTGTGGGTTGGAGAAAGAAAGAAAGACAGAAAGCAGTAAAGAGGCAGGATGATGCATCTGGCACTGTGGTTTGCAGCAGAGGAACTTAAGAAGGTGTTACTGATGATGGTTTTCAGGCCCTATTCTTTTCTCCGCCACACCCTCCTGGTTTTATTTTTGAGCTGCTTCTCTCAGCGTACATCCAACATTACCTGGTGCCAAGTCTGTAGGAAATCACTCACTTCCTGTCAAGTGTGCTCTCCTTTTGATTTAAATGCCTGTGTGCCAGCCTGTGACCTCAGCAAGGCAGCATTTAATTTGACTGCAACACTTTGATTCATCTACTGGGGTAACATTATACCTACTACTACTCTATAAAAACAATCAGTCACACAATGCATGCTGAAATTATACTGCTATAAATACTGCACAACCACACTCACAGAGATGCACGTACTCTATGTACAATTATACCCAATTGAGTGTGCAAATGTACTCACACGCACTCCGTGCATTTGTGTAAAACCTGAGACGCTCTCCTCTCCTCATTGCAAACATGAACTTAGACCAAAGGTTCATTCACAAATAGTGCTTTTGTATATCCGCCGGCTCTGTAGTCTCACAGGGAAACTGTATTTCATGAGAAGTAGCTTGTTTCGTTTGGCGTTGACATGTGTAGCCTACTTTCCCAAGGTTTAAGGAAAACCCCTTTCACAGTCACGTGTTAGAACCTGTCGACTTGTTTCTGGAGATATATGAAGATAAACCTCGCTCTAAGTCTTACAAGAGAAGGTCTTACCTGAAGGTGAAAGGTTAAGAGCGTGGCCTGCAGCTACGTTGTAGCCCACTTTCTCCTGATGTTCTCTGATGGATTTCAGCCACTCCCAACCTGCCCGAGTCCAAAATAATTCTTCTCAATGTCACTCCAAGGTCATAGAGAACCTGTCAATTTTTTTCTTCCATACTTAGCAGAAGGTGATGAAGGCTCATCAGCCCTGAAGCACCCAGAGTCACAGCTGTGAACATGAGAAACAGATGAAGCCGGCTGTCACATTTATTTTAAAGTGGCAACAGACAATTTTTATGCTGACTCAGCCTGCATATTTCACGCGGCATTCTTCTCATCTTCCGCTATCCACGCGTTACCATTTTGCAAGGTCACCATCGCTGCATCCCGTGCGAAGCGCTGCCCAAGACAATTGGGATTGGTTTAAAGATGCTAAATTTGATATCCAGGGCATTGATACAGCAGCAAACAACTATTGTCTATGCAAATATATAGAGGAGTAGGGATGCTAATTTTGAAAAATGTTCTTAACCGATAACTGACCCTCGTTAACCGATTATTAACCGTTAACTGACAAGATTTGTGCCTCGCATGCAGCGGTATACCAGCTGCAGGAGCACAACAGATATTGGTTGACGGGAGTCTCCAGTTCACCGTCCGGGAGCGTTAACTTAGCAGCTACGATGCTGCGTGTAGTGTCGCGGACATGCAGCCACTTTCCCAGTAAAAGTCTCCACCGCACATTTAGTTTAGTTTAGCAGGTTGTCAGCTGTGTGTCTGCCCGGCGGAACGTTAGCGAGTGGCCAACAAGCAGTGTGTGTGTTTGTGCTACGTTAGCAGCTCTAGCATTGCCGGAGGGTTCGTGCTCGCCGCCGCCGCCACACGTAGTCTGCGTAACTTTAGCGCGTTTCCAACAGACCGTGTGTGTGTTGGCGGTGAGTGTGAGGTTGTTGGTGGCGTTCTAGCTGTGAACGTAGGTGTAGCAGTGTGTGGACAGTTTATTTGTCGGTGAATAAATGCTATGAAACTACAACTCCTCCGCTCCGCTCAAGAGAGCTGGAGAGACCGGAGCCGACTTCCTGTATCCTGCAGCTCCGGCTCCGCCTCTTAAGGTGGGCTGTTAAGGTGGAACAGCTTTTCTCCTTAAAGAGACGAGCCGCTCCTCTGAGCCGCTCAGCTTATTAACATTTCTTTTAACCGTTTTAACCGATAGCGTTAATCGGTTAAAATGCTTAATGTCGGTTAAACGGTTAAACGGTTAATTATTGACATCCCTATAGAAGAGTAATGTCTACCTGAGCAGAGAATGAAGTCCCTCTCCCTCTGTGTGTGTGTGTTGTAATCTGAGCTTCTTTTAGTGCACGTTTGTGCATGTGAGCGTGCCCACCTGGCTAGCTCACGGCCGCCGCTCTGCACTGCTCTAATACGGCGGTTACAGCTGATAACGCCGTCCCGACCGATGGCGTCGTCGCGTAAGCGTAGCACCCACCCTCCGTTTCCCCCTCAGGTTAACGCTGTTTTCGCCATGGTTTGTAAGTGTCGTTTGCATCGTTAGCTGCGAGCTGCCGGCTCAGCCGTCACCATGTTGAGAGCTGTGTGACGTTAATAGAAATGCTCCCAATCTCGTATTTAGCACCTTTAAAGAAAAGGCGGAGCATCTTTTCCCCCTTCGGCAGAATGATATTTTGGATGCAGCCAGACCATTCTCAGCGCTGAGGAGATGGTCCAGGTCTGGTTAATCGAGACTAGACCCATAGCTGCCGCTGGCCACCAGCCCGCTGTGACCCCCGGTGCTGGGGTTTGCGTTGGCACAATTTGAGTTGCTACGGCAACTAACTGAAGGTCTGTCTGTTCTGGTTGCTCAGTGGTTGACGCACTTCATTCGTGCCATGAATCGAGTCTTCATTTTCCCCGGGAGATCGTACCTGGTGGCAGTCTGAACTGCGTAGTGAAAGTGAGGCGTATAGGGAACCAATCTAAACACCGATGGTGTCATTATTTTATAGCCATTATATTGTGCAATCAGCATTAACTTCATAATGATAAGTTCAAGTCAAGTCAAGTCAAGTCAAATTTATTTCTATAGCACATTTAAAAGCAGACAGCAAAATCACACATATCCACAGACAGAGACCAAGATAACATCCATGAGTAAAGACTGTTATGAACATTATAAAAGGCCAATTAGTATTCAAAATTCAAGTACATTCAAAAGCCAAAGAAAAGAGGTGAGCTTTGATCTTAAAAACATACTGCCACTTTAACAAGATTAAACTTCATATGGTCCGTACTGTACTTGTAAGTTATTTATTAAGACATGAAATGCTTCAAATTCCAGATGCTGGTAGGTTTGCATTTAGATCTTTTTGAAGGAGAATATAAAATTTCCTGACTGTTCAAAACATTACTGTTAAGCACCGGCCTTACGCCGCCTTTAAAAATCATTATCGAACTTTTGTGACACTTCACCCTTACTGTATTTATGCTGTAAAAATAACAGCATGTATATATTGCTGAATAAGTGTTTTGTCATTTATGAATTCCGAAGAAGCTTCTGTCAAAATATGTGGGGTTATCGTTACCGCCCAGCGTGCCTGTGCATGTTTGTCTTGTTGGTGCGTTTGTTCATTGATTCATGGGAGGGAGGGTGACAGGTCAGTAGGAAAAGGTTGAGTCCCCTCAGGCTGTAGCTCTGCCTCTGTTAGAAACTACTGAATGACTAGAAAACTGTGGAACTACAACATTTGTATTAGTTAAATAGAAAATCATACTGTAAAGCTGTACATGCTAATTGTATGTTAGTGCATCTGCCTGGGGGGGGCGGTTTGCACACATGAAGATGAGAGAGGGAGACGAAATGGTACAATAATATTTGTCACGTGCAGATAAAGATGAACTCTGTCCAGACTGTGTTTTCATTAGGACGTGTTTTGGATTGTGTCAGCCTTTAAATACTGTAAATAGAAGATCAAAAGAGGTTTTCTTGGCACAGCTGAACGGTAATATCTGAATGGTGAGGAGGAGAAATAGATTCTTTTTTTTTCACTTTTTTTGATTGTTGTTTTTTGCTGCTTCTTGCTGGTTCTCTTCTTCTACTATTTTGAAGCACAATTAAAACTAAAGATTTATGATTTCCTTGTAGTGTGTGTGGTAGAAACCGTTGAGGTCAAGACTGCCATATTTCATCCTTCACCTCTTGTTTATGTGTGTGGGGGGTCCATCCACCACATCCACATTCAGTATTTTTCACTCAGTGACCATCTTAAAAGGGCACTCTCGCTGGATACCTTTTACCCAGTGTTTAAAGGGGACATATCATGTTGTTGTTTTTTCAGTGCTTGTGGACATACATTCTGGTATCAGGAGAGCCTACCAACCCACAAACTGTGAAATAAAGCAACACAGACAGTTTTTTGTGGGCTGTCTAGATCCGAAAACATGTGATTCAACAAGCCATTCAGTAGGGATGCACCGATACCACTTTTATTTAGACCGAGTACGAGTACTTACATTTGGGTACTCGCCAATACCGAGTATCAATACGAGTACTTCCCTCGTTAACAGCCAGCTGGAGGGTGTGAGCAACACACACCAGGCTGGGGAGTCCCGCATACGAGGCGGTGCGCCGCCACCGGCTCTAGGTCGGCTTGGAAAGGCTCGGGGCGAAGGTGGCTCGCGGCCGCAGCTTTACAGCGCTCCCCGCCCGGACCTCACCGCACCGTGACGGGGCTCCCTGCTCCCGGTGCGACTGGGAAGCAAAACCCCATGGCGCAATGAAAGTGAGGGCCGGCTGAGGTGGTGGAGCGTGAGGACCCGAAAGATGGTGACGAGAGGTTAACGTCGCGCTGCTGTAAAGTGGTATCGGAGCCGTTGTATCGGAGCCGTTTTGCAAGTAAGAGTACATGAGCACAGTATCGGACCCGATACCCGATACTGGTATCGGTATCGGTACTGATACCCGATACTGGTATCGGTGTCGGTGCATCCCTACCATTCAGATTTGGCTCCCTTTCCTATGTCACATGCAATCAGAGCAGACTGGGCTTTTTTGGGAGGGGGTCTTAAAGAGACAGGCGGAGTGTTTCAGACAGAGGGTGAATACATGGATATTAAATATGGGTTTTTCTTACATTAAAGCGCGTAAACATGTTCTAGTAGAAACCCAAAATACAACCTGAAAATGAGCATGATATGTCCCCTTTCAGGTGTGTTGCTTGGTAAAGAAAACATTGTGTCCTTTACCTTCTAAATATCTCAATATTTGTAGCCAGTATGGGTAAGCTTTTGTAAGTGTGATATAATATAAACTGTCGCTTGGTTAAATATTCACCCAATAAAAAAGTATGCTAATTAAGTTTGAGGTCACAGAGGGCTGTCATTAATTAATCCCATTCCATCTAAAAGTTTCTTTTACATTTAATAAAACTTTGTTGATTTTGAAAGGCAACCAAATACTTTGGCCCCGGCAGAAAACGGGACAAGAAAATATTGATACGCTGAAAAGAGGAATGTAGGAGGAATACAACTGGAAAAAAGGCTTTTGTCCGTTAAGGATGGAAGGTCATCACGGTTACAAAGTGAGAGTCAGCTTGCCGTTTCATTAATATCCTGTTCTACTCAGTCATGTTTTAAAGGCCGTCACACAGTTTACCTTTTTTTTTTTTGCACAGCCACACGTGTAATAATCCACTGACATGCAGAAATAAGGGACATTGTGTCAAAAAGAGGAAAAAATAACCTTGAAATGCTCTAAAACAAAGATTCCATCATGTTTGTGGAATGCTGCGGTTCGCAATATGGAAACAGACGGAGTCCAGAATCCAGCGGTTAGAAAAAAAATAAATAAAAGAGAAAACTCGTCTGAGAAAGAGGAAAAACTTGGGAGGGGGTGAGGGGAGCCTCTGGAATTACACACCAAAACCCCCTCCGACACACACACAGACACATACTGAGACACTCAGACACACACACACACCACACACATACACTCCTTCCATCCTCCCCACTGCGCAGCTAACCACATTGGGTTAAGGGTGGGGTTGGGGGGGGTGGTGGAGGTGGGGGAGGCACAAGTATAACAGGCCTCCCTCAGTACTGAGCTCACTGTTTCATCTGAAGCGCTCGGACGTCGGTTTCTCTCCGGCATCGTTCAAATGTTCCGAAGTTCTTCTGACGAAACGTCACCAGTGTGGAGAAAGACATGACTCGTTAATTATTATCTATAAATCATAAACTGAGAAATTAAGTTTGTAAACTACTGACAGACCGCCGCTGTTCACACTTCCACATGCAGAGCTTGTGTATAAATAATTCTGCGGTGGTATAAGTTGTGAAAGCGTGCTGTGCTCTCCTCACATCGCTGACATATCTCCCCTCCTACTCTGCCTCTGAACGGACATAGGCGCAGGGATCTTAAAGGCAAATTGCTTGCATAATGGATGCTTCCAAAAATACAGAAGGAGTAGGCATGGCACGCTGTCCGAGGTTTTGGCTGCGTGCCCCGGCGTGGGCCCGGGCCAGCCGCTCTCGCTGTGCATTCCCTCCGTTTGGACCAGTCATGCTGGGAGAGGTGTGAGGAGAGCAGTCGGACGGCTTTTATTCTGCCACCTGATCCCCCCCCCCCCCTGCATCCCTCTGATTACACAGCCTTCACCTCCTGACTCTCATCCCAT
>CAKAKR010066966.1:0-39318 GCA_916700685.1 Adelosebastes latens | reverse complement strand
CTCATCCCATAGTATGGTTCCCCCACTCTCTAATGGCCTTCCCTGCTACTCCAGATTCCTCCTCTTCTCTCTCCACCACCTCTGATCTCATCACCCTTCATCATCATCTGTCTTCTCTCTCTCTCTCAGTGGTCTCTGAGACTGCGTGGTGATATTTCAGTGAGCAAGCATCTGGAAAAGCTGAACAAGTTGGGAAATTCCTGCTAAATGCCAGTTATTGATTTAAATTATTATAAAGGGAGCCATTGTTTGTAGAAGCGGACTGCTCGGCCTGCTGGCTCTAACAATGCTTTGTGTCTCTGGAGTTGTCTTCAGGATCGAAGTGCGGTTGTGTGGTATCTTACGGAAGTGTTACATTGCTGAACTGTTCAGATCACCTACCTTAGTAGCTACGGTCTGCTTTTACCATTTCTTTTAGCCACCTTTGGGTGCTCTCCTGTTACAGAACACACATCAACAGAAATGTTGAATAGCTCAGTAGAAAGAAACGCGGAGCCTGTCCTCTTTTAAGTTAACTGACTTTGAGAGATATGGAGCTTATTGGGGGCTTCGGCCTGTTGGAAAATAGAAATTGCAAAAGCAATTACGAGCTCAAGGCACCGATGTGATGAGTCGACGGAGATTTACCAGCATATTTTCACTCAAGCCAACACTACATACGTCCTGCACCAAAATTACAGGAAAGAGACTTTCAGGAAATTGAGTTTTCATTCATGAACCTTTTACCCCCCCCCCACCCTGTCCCTCATCTCTGACACAAACCAAGACATGCCCCTTGTGTAAGTAATAAAAAAAAAACTTCCTCCACATTTGTTCTAGTTATATACTCGCACACACGTGCACCTATACCACAAACACACCACTTCTTCAGCACTCAGCAGTCTCAGGCATCAGGGTGGTGTTGTGGTGAAGCCATATGGGGCGCCACTGCTTGAGAGACTTGGTGATTTGACAGGAGGCCTGAAGAACACACACACACACACACACACACACAGCCTTAATTGACTTATAAAACTCCACTAAAACACACTTTTATGGAACAATTTTTAGACCAGTCACGCAGGATTTGATATCAACTTGTGCCCAGCTTGCAATTCTGTCACCACCACACTGTCTTTATACCCAGTCCAAGAGCAATTTATACTTTTCAAGAATGAGGCTGTACCAAAGACGCCACCAAATTGGCAGATTGATATGCGTAAAGTCTGCTTGTGTGAAGTAATTCTGGCTTGTGTGGAGGACGTTGGTGCAAGGGGAGAGTTATGGAGCAGCTCAGGGCTGTAGGGAAGTGGACAAGGCATTTGTTAGGATATTAATAACCCCTTACTCTTTGTAAAGTGACAGCTCAGGCTTTGGTGCTACTTCTGTAAGGCTCCTGTGATCCTCATACTGCTCTTTTTGTTGCTGCACGCATTCATCTTCCGTCCCAAACCTCAGCGGCCGGTCTGGGCAAATACGATCGGGTGTGTGATGTATGATTGTGACTGTTGACTCTGCGGAGCTGGACCGAGCAGCTTCCTGGTGGAGACGCTGGCAGTGGCCATTCACACCAGTTTCCCCCACTGGTGGCAGAGAGAGAGAGAGAGAGAGACAGAGAGAGAGAGAGAGCTGCAGACACTCCGGCTTTCAGATTCTGTGGAGGTGTAGAGGGGATGTGATTTTTCACGACCAGGCCTAAACTCAGCCAGGTCTCCGCCTCGGAGCCTCCCTCTCAACCTGCTAAATACCTCTGGGAGGTTTACCAGAGGATGAGACAAGGAAACACATGGCAGAGAGTGATCCCTCTGGGTAGAAGTGGAGGGTCATATCTCACTATCGCATTTGTCAGGTGGTGTATGGACACATTTGCTACTGCTCTGTGGACATCAACAAAGCCCCTCAAGAGGCGATGCTAAAGGCCAAGTCATCTTATCGGATTTCTGCATCCCCCTCTCTCTACCTCTGAGAGGGGGCTTTGACTTTATACACTGAATAAATCTGCAGCAAGGGCCCTTAAAGCATCTTTAGTCCACTCCACTGAGGCTGTGAGTTTTCATTTACACTGTAAAGCATGCAGTTTTTAGACGTATGCCATTATTAAAGCTGCAGTAGTCAGTATATTTTTGGCATCATTGGGCAAAAATTCCATAATAACCTTTCAGCATATTGTAATTCAAGTGTTCTGAGAGAAAACTAGACTTCTGCTCCTCCTCATGGCTCTGTTTCTCTCAGGCTTTAAACAATCTCAGAGAGAGAGATATTCAGATTCAGATTCAGACAACTTTATTGATCCCAAGAAGGGCAATTCAATTCACAGCTTACCCCATCACAAACTCACACAGACAACATCCAGACAAACATCCAAAATGTTATGTCAAGCACAGATCAGTGAAACTGACAAACAGAGGTCGGTAAAAGGACAGCAGATAAGTTAATGAAATATAATAAATAGATAAAAAGAGAAAACAAATAGATAATAAATAGACATTGTTACATGAAATGACTACTGTCTGAGTTTAATAACCTGATAGCAGAAGGAATAAAAGAGTTGGAGTAACGGTTAGTTCTCCTCAGAGGTGCCTGATAACGGCCGCCTGAAGGCATCAATGAGAATTCAGGAGACAGAACATGAAGAGGTTGGCTGATAATATTCTTAGCCTTCTTTACCACCTGATTCTCCCAGAGAGCGTTCCTATTGGCTGTGCTCCGGCTGGTGGGCGGTGCTTGGTATTTCCTCACCAGATCTCAACATGGCTGCCGGGTCACAAACGTTCTCATTTTACAGCTAAACCGTGCACGACGATGATTCTGAGAACATCTGAGGAGAGAAATAGCGATTACAGAAACAGAATATTGATTCATATTTGATCAGCGCTGCCTACATGTAGTTTGGAGGCACATGATTTTTTTTCTCATGCACTACTGTCAGGATATAGTGACCGTTTTATAAATATAACTTTTTTTTAAATCCTATTTGCTCCATTTCTACCCACGGCAGCTTTAATAAGGCAACAAGACATGTCCTTAAGAAATGCTGTGCTGTTGTAGTTGTGAACAGGACTGTGTTCTATCATGACTGTAGGTGGTTTGTAGAGTTTGTAGAGTTCACAAAGAATTCATTTGTGTGCAGTCTGTCATCATCTCCCTGATAATCAGCACTAATGTTATGTCGAACAATCTTATCGTAACCTCAACACTGGGATGATCAGATAGGATCTCCAGGAAAGGAATCTAGGTGTGTTGCAGGAAGAAAAAAATAACCTTCAAACTGGAGCAAACTGCAGTCGAGAAATGTCGATGTATATTTTAAAGAGAACTTTACTTACAGGCGCTACAGTTCATATTCACGACACCTACCTACTGTAAAAGTGGATATTTTGTAAAAGCATTGCATGCATTGTTTGGCTTCGGGGCCTCACCTGATCAGTCGAGGTGTGGTGATAATCTAACTTTTTGCAAACAAAGAGAATATTTTCTGCAGCTACTTTGCTCCACTATGCTTTAGCAACAGAAAAAAGGGAACAATTGTATTTGGTTGTAGAATACAGTCCTTTAATTAAATCACTGCATTACTGTGAGCTAGCTAGCTGATAAAGGGTAAGCCCCTTGGCTGGTAGAGAGGCAGTCAGGCGTTCAGGATGGAAACATCTGTTGCTGATCTTCAAATGACCCGACAGCTAAACCTCCATAGGGATGCATTTTGGTGCACATTTTTACTGCATCTTTCAAACACATTTGCTTCCTCAGCTTGATAACAGGACATTGAAATTAATATCTCATTTATTTTGTACTACTGCTGTCAAAGTTAACGCAATAACGCGTTAATGCAAATTAGTTTTAATGCCACTAAATTTCTTTAATGAAACTGGCAATTTTTGCAAAGCTGGTCATGAAGGAGGTTAAATAACGCTCCAAACTTACGCTAAATTTTGGCGAGGAAAAACTGGCATTGCCATATTCAAAGGGGTCCCTTGACCTCTGACCTCCAGATCAGTGAATGTAAATGGGTTCTATGGGTACCCACGAGTCTCCCCTTTACAGACATGCCCACTTTATGATAATCACATGCAGTTTGGGGCAAGTCATAGTCAAGTCAGCACACTGACACACTGACAGCTGTTGTTGCCTGTTGGGCTGCAGTTTGACATGTTATGATTTGAGCATATTGTTTTATGCTAAATGCAGTACCTGTGAGGGTTTCTGGATCAATATCTGTCATTGTTTTGTGTTGGTAATTGATTTACAATAATAAATATATACATATGTTTGGGAAACAGACGTAAAGATTGGGTGGAAGTTTGGTAACCAGGCCTAGAAATTACACTTTGGTGCTACCTCCAACCTCCATTTGGTCCGAACTCAAACGAAGCAGAATCAGTGGAGGGCCAAAGTAAACTGGGACCTGAGAAGCCATGTCTGTCTGGGATGCCTGAGGAAAGGCAACAAACGTCAGTGTGCCCGCGGTCCTCACTGTCTAATGGCTGACTGACTAATCCCTGATATTCCTCCATGATCTAAACCTGCAGCCCTCTGTAGCAATAGAACACTGTGGCATTGTTGTGTCCCCACTCTCAAGGAGTCTGTGATTCATTTACTGGCAGCGCTTTTTGGATCCACGTACTGTATTTTCTCTCATCCTCGGTACTGTAGCGAGCTGCATCATTTCAAGACCAGACTGGTCTCTTTGTGTGATTGTTTATGTAGGAGAGGATTTTGACTGTGACACTTGTACAGCCATCAATTCACTGTTGTCAGATGAAACTGTATTTGCTTGTTTGAAATGTCTTACTTGTTGTCGGGAATAAAGAATTTAAGCGTTAGTATCTTGAAGACTTGGAGTATGAGTTTGGCAGTATTTTGAAATTCCCCATTGATTACACTGGTCCTTTGTGCAGTGACAGCAGCCCGGTGAAATGCTGCAATAGTGCTCTCTGCTGGCAGAAACTATGAATATTGTGATTGCAATCTCATTCAGAGAGTACAGAATGAATGTTTCTTTGCTTATTTTAAAGATGCATTCTTTAATGAATGGTGTTTAATGCTTTGCCTGCATGTTTTAATAGTATTGACAGATTTGATTTGAATATACATTATATCACTTGCATTATTTGTGTTTAATTAAACAGTAAAAGCTCGACATCTAATCCTCTCTGTTCTCTCTTCCTTCCAGGTCTGCTTTGCTCTGGTGCCAGATCAGCGGTGCACAATGAAAGTGAAGAGATGAGCCGGCAGCGAGCAGCCCTGTCCCTGCAGTTCCTGCCTCTGGACGTTTACTGATTCATACCAGCCAGACGACGATGCCCCTGTCTCCCAGATAGCACTTCTGAGGACCGGGCCTTCACAGCACGCACTGTGCACCATGGCAGGAGAGACTCAGCGAATGCATGCTGTCAAAGAGCTGGCCGCTGAGTCCAAACTGCAGGATGAAGGGACGGCGCTGGAACAGCAGAGTGACAAAGCCACAAAGGAGTTTTCGGAGCACTTTTCAAGCACAGGCACTGAGGCCAGAGCCGGCAGCAGAGGGGCCAGAGTTGAAAAACTAGAGAAGGGAAGGGACTGTCCCCAGCAGCGCGAGGCTGTCATACGGCCACAGCAGACAGGGAAGATTGACTTCAGGTCACTGCAGAACCGATCCAAATTTGCCACTGACGGGACTTGGTCGAGTGGAAAAGGCAGCCCCCAGTCCCCGAGCGGAAAGGGCCGCAGCCGAGAGAAGGCGAAGCGGTCGGGAAAGACGGAGCGTGCCAACCCGCAGCAGCTGTACAGACTTAGCATTACAAATCCACGCTCCAACCCCACCATTGGTATCGCCTACCCACAGCAGAAGGTTGCGCCACCCAAGAAGTTGGAGACCAGTCGTGGCCCGGTCTCGGGCAGCTACAGATTCCACGTTCCCAGTATACCGGAGAGAGAGGCCGAACTACAGCAAGAAGAGCTCAGCTACAGCCGCTGCTTCCAGGAGGCCTCCTCTAACCTCACCTCCCCAAGCTATACCTCACAGGCACTGGGCTCCTCGAGTGGAACGTCATCACACCCACATCCGCCCCTGTCACAGCAGCAGCAGCAGCCTGCCTCAATGGAGAGCAACGGCTCCCAGCCCGGCAGCCAGCTGATCCTGGCTGACTTTCAGCTGAGTGGCTCTAACGTGTGGCAGTCTCCTGAAAGGACTTTTAATGGTGCTAACTACGGGGTGTCATCGCAAAAATCCACTGCCCTTACAGAAGCCAATAAGGCCTTTGTGCCGGGTCCATTTCAATATGGATATCATTTTCTGGAAGAATCAACCTCTGACTCTTTTCCCTGTGAACAGAACCCCCAATCTCAAGACTTTACAGACTCCTCGCTAGGTTCTGTTCACGTGACACAAAACTCTTTTTCCTTTACGCCTGGAGAAGGGCAAAACATCGCTCAGAACGGCACTCAGTTCGGTAACGAACAGCAGCCGGAGGATAGGAGCTCTTATCCTCAACCCCCACAGTCACAGTTTAATCAGGGGGTCACGTCCTCCGTCCAGTGTCCGAGGAATCTGAGCGAGGACTCGGCCAGTAGTGACAGCTCTGGCTCCAGCTCACAGCAGTCGGAGCAGGGGAAGACTGCCCTGCTCGAGAGCACAGACACTATTGCACAGGCAGACAGTAGGGAGGCAGCCATCACCTCGGGGAGTAAGAGGAACTGTCATCCTAAAGACACAGCTGCCAACCAAAGAACACTCATTCAAGGGAGTGTGCACCATGCGAGAAATATTTCACAAGGCTCCCAAATGCACTTTCCCAGCAAAACATTTAACAACCCTCCAGTCAGTAACATGCACACGAGCTCAATGCCTTTTGATAAAAACATCAATAATAAGGTTTTAAATAGGCTATGGGAGGGGCCTAATAAGACATATTCACCAGTTGACCAAAACACAATTCAGTATACTGATATGAACGACAAGTTTCAGTTTCAGAACCAGCCAGCACTTGACCAAAGGCCAAATCCATCTAAAAATAGCAGACTGACCTGGCAGCAGATACGGCCGACCACTGCCATGCCCAACCAAAACAGAATTGACTTATCGAGGCAAATAAGCAGTCAAAAGCTGGCTTACATGGTTTCCCCTTCTGACTGGCAGGATGATTGTGAATCACATAAACATGACTCCCTGAAAAACGCCAGCTCGTTTCAGAACAGCAGAACCAGTGACGGCTTTTCAAACCAAAGACAGGAGACTGTAAAACATAGCGGTAACACAGTCTCAACTTTTAAAGTAGAGATGAGCCACGCACAAGTATGTGAATCCAAAAATAAGGCAGTGTATTTTGGACTCAACCAGTCTCTTCCAGCAGCATCAAGAAACTACAGCTATCCTCCGTTACAGGTCCCGCCTATGGGACTTATGATGGTGTCACCTTATGAATCCCCTTTGCCCTCACCGGTTCATAACCCAGCATCCAGTAGCACCTGCTCCTCCCTCTCCCCGGCGTCCACCAGTCCTGTTAACATCAGTTCAGAGGACAGTCAAATGTCAAAATCGGCACCCCCTCACCCGTTCTATCACCAAGCCAAAACGCAGTTACCCTCAGATCACCTGAGCTCTCACCCTCACCAGTTTCATTCTGACGCTCCACGAAACCTTCCCTACGCGCCCGACAGAGCCAAAGATGACATAATGAGCTACCTGCAAAACAGCACACATCCAAAGACCACCATGGATGGAAACAAAGGTTACATGGACAGTTTTGGGGTGGAGCATCACCAGCCACCACCGCCGTACTCTGCACATCAGCTGTTAGCGACCTCGCTAGCCGCCGCAAATCTTGACCAGTTAGACGTGCTTCTGACATGCAAGCAGTGTGATCAGAATTTCAACAACCTGGCTTCCTTTCTAGGCCACAAGCAATACTGTGCTCAGCATACGTTTGCACAAAATGACCTCAAAGACATATCAAAGATGGAGGAGAGCAGGAAGTTTCATGCAGATCCAGCTAAAGCTGTGTCAAATGTTTCGATGTCGAGGTGCCCGTCTGACCTTCACCTGTCTCTGTTGGGCCTCAATAAAAACGGAGAACTGATATCTGACAGTGAAACAAAAGGAGACAACAAGGACGATCCAATGAAACTCAACTTGTTCTCCGGTGCTGGTAACCTTCCTGTCGCTCTCCCTGACCTGGAGATGGAGGATGCCAAATTAGACAGCCTAATCACAGAAGCCTTGAATGGACTTGGATATCAATCAGACAACGCAGAGATAGACAGCAGCTTTATCGACGCGTTTGCTGATGATGACCTCACCACTGTCAAAGCAACATCAAACAAACAATGCCTGAAAACCAAAGAATCCCTGGTCTTTGAGAGCAGAAACAAACAGGCAGCAGAGGATGACAGATCTTTCACACAGGGAAAGTACTTTTATGACTCTGATGTTGAGAACCCTGAGACGGATAAACAGCACACGGAAAGCAAACTTGAGAAAAAGTCTCTGAATTTGGAACGAGATGAGAAAATTAACATAAAAAAAGAAGTCTCTCATAAAAATTCCAGGAGTGCCTCCAGGGAGAAGACGAGGGAACAAGACAACAAAGTGAAAGAGGCGAGGAAGCTGTGCAAGAGTGAGGATGAAAACACAAGTACACAAAGGTTTCTCTTATCCAGCAAGTTCTCTGAGCGCTGTGGAGTTAAAAGCTTTCAGGACAGCGCTGCACTTCGAGGGTCAACACCCTCACAGGCCTCCACATCTCCAACCTCAAGAACCGCGGTGAAAGAGAGCAAGAGGAAAAGCACTGGCGGGGGCACCTGGAGCAAAGAACTTATTCACAAAATAGTTCAACAGAAAAATAAGCTCCATAAGCTCCATGTTAAAGGTACTAAAAACCTCCAGTTCTCCTTAGTGATGGAGAGACTGACTCCCACCGTACAGAACCCTGCGTATGGAGAGTACGACTACGTCTCGGACTCAGATGATGAATGTGAGCCCGTCAAGATAGCGAGCCAAGGCCGGCTGAATCAAAGCAGTCGATGTAAATACACGTACACCAAAGAGTGCAAATGGCGAGCACGGAGCGAGAGGGACCAGGCGGCGTGGCGACATGAGTCCAAAGAGTGTTTTGAGGTGAAAAAAAGCGAGGAGGTTTCCCTCTCGCCTGAGAAACACGGTTCTCACCAGAGACTCAGGAGGAGGGGCAGCAGGTCGTCCACGAGCAGCGAACTCAGCACATCCGTGAGCGTCTCGGGCGACAGCGTCAGCAGCCCCAAAAGCACCGACCGCACCGACTCCGACTGTGAGAAGAAGACGGACATCAAAAAGAAAGAGTCTCCAGAGCGGAAGACCTATGAAAGGTCCTCCCCGCAGAAGTTATGTAAGGAGGCCAGCGCACTCGCACTGACGTTCACTAAATCTGTCAAGAAGTATAATACTGACAAAGCCATTCTGTCTGACAACAAAGACGGCGCAGAGGATCCAAAGAACAATCACTCACATCCGGAAGTTGCGGATCCGGTGTCGTCCTCACAAAAAGCAAAAGACAAAAACGTTGAAAAAAGCAGAAGCTCTCACAATCAAAGATCAAGAGAGAAGCTGGTGTCTCCCAGGAAAGAAAGTTCAGACAGAAACAGCCTACACAGAGCAGACAGTCTGTGCCCCAAAGAAGAACCAACACAGTGTAGCAGTACAGATAGCAAGCCACTACAGTTTGATTCACACTCTCCCACCGCCAACAAAGAAACTGATTTCAATATTGACAGAAACACAAAGGGCAGAAGAGGCGAGGGGCCCCGAGCCACACAGCCAGAGCTATCAGACAGCAGCACATTTGAAAAGCAGAGTGACAGCGTCTGCACCGTGAAAGAGGCCATTACTTTAGTCAATGACCTAGACGCACACAAGCCTGCATCTCTTTGCACCTCTTTGATGGATGAGGTGTGCCTGTCTCCGACTGAAAGCCAAGGCCCATTGATACAAAAAGATCCGCTCCACCTCATGCCCTACCCCCTGGACCAGGAACAGGGGCTCTTGAAATCCCCACTTTCATTTGACACCTCGTCAATGTTCGGGGATCTCGCAGGATTCGACAGCGGCCTCTACTCGGACATGCCGATTCAGAAAGACGGTTTCCATTCGATGGAGAGCGCGGCTGATAAAAAGGAAGAGTTTGTGTCGTCCTTCTCTCCCTTTCTGGAGCAAAGAGACTGGAACCTTATAGTTAGCCCCGTACTACCAGATGAGATATCTCAGTACAAAGGCAGCAGCTCTGAAAAATCACATGAAAAGAAAGCCGATTACAATCACGTCCCTTTGTCTCTGCCAGAAAAAATAATCGACAGTTACAGTGCGACTCTCAACAGCTGCGCGTCAGAAGATGAACTGGAGATAAAGAGAATCGTGAATGAGCTGGAAAACCAGCTGCAGACGACTAAGTTGGAAAGCCCTCCCTTACTAGCTCAGGAGGTCCCCAAGCAGCTGAAAATGAGCAAATTTTCACCTTTACGTCTGAGTGATGAGTCAGAGAGTGGAGGTACTGGTCTGGATTTGAGGTGTTCTGTGCAAACCATAGAAGTACCAGTGGCCAGTTTGCCCTCGGAGCCTTTCACCGAACCGTGGTCCAGTCCGTTCCAGTTTGAGCTAATGGCTGGACACCACAGTCCCCACACTCCGATTCACAGTGAAGCAGGGCCACTTGAACATTTCACTGAAAAAGAGGCAGACGCACCAAATTTTATCACCACAGTCTCACACATTGAAAACCCACAGCTCCACCACGAGCAACCAGCGCAGAGAAACGCTGAAATAGAGACTCCAGCAGAAACAAAGGAAGAGATTTTAGAGCAGAAGAGATACACAGAAAACCTCATGAAAAGCCTCGAGGTGATTTCCGACTCTATATTCAAAAAAGAACCCATTATATCAGAACACAAGGAACCGAATGTCACCACTCTCGCGAGTCAACGTCGCGGAATTGAATGTCAGGCAGCCGATGCAGTCGAGAGAGAAGATCACAGCGAAAAGGAAGCAATTACCGGGAAGGAGAATATATTATCACCTCCAAATATCAATGAGCGGAAGGACGATATTGAATTCGTTCTGAATGAATCACAGTCATCTCTCTCTAACAGCGCTGACCCCGCGGTCGATGGAAACCAGCCAATTTCATCACAGCAAAGTGAGCCCACAGAAAACAACGACAGCGAGGCTGAGACTAAAGGCACATCGGAGGAAGATATCACCGAGGATAGCAATTTGATCGAGTCTGCTAGCTGCTCAAGTGTGGCGACACGTGACATGACACATGTGGTTGAGGAGTCTGGTGGGAACAGTAATGCAGAAGACGATGTGATTCAGTTATTTAAAAACGGCGGTGACGCTCCAGAGCGTTCGACCACAGACGGCTCTGAGGAAGCAGAGGCGGTGAAGGGAATCACCGATCAATCTGTCAGCCGTCTGTTATCACCAGCTCTTCCTGACGCCCGTCTAGACATTCAAGGTGTGATTAAAACAGCAGTGGAAGAAGCACCCACTGATAACCACGATAATGCTGGAGACATTAGTTCATCACATGCTGATGAACTAAAAGTGGAGTGCTCAGACGGTGTAAACGAGGAAATGACTGTTGAACAGGATCATTTGATCCAATTATCGTCCTCTAAAAGCTGCAGCCCTGCTAAGATTTACAGCCCGAGTCCAACAGCTGATCTGTCGGTGGAGATAGTCACCACAGACAAGCCCTGCAGTCCGATACTGGTGGAAACCAACACAGAGAGCACTAGTCATTGCTCACCCTTCCGAGACACCCGTTCGGCCGTAGAGGGACAAAGTAATCCGTTGATTCTCTCACAGTCTGATGGCATCATTGACAATGACTCCTGCAAAGTTACTCCTTTCAATGACTCGTTAAAATCTGAAACATGTCTCAGCATTCAGAATCAAGAAGAGATTTTAAATGTTCAAGACATCCGAGAACACCTTCCCATTGATTTCATGGCAAATCACCAAAACTCACCGAGCAGAGAAGAGGTGGAGGAAAGTCTCTTTCTACACGCTGCCCCGCCAACCAGTCCTCTTTTATCGACCTCCCATCAAACAGCCATGCACAAATGGAACATAGAAGAGGATCCAGAGAGCAAATGCAGTGATATGTCTGTCAACCAAGGCTCAATTCAAAATATGCAATCCCCCGTAAACAAGGAAGAAAACAGCAACGTCAAAGAGGCTTTAAACAATGACGAACAACTCGACACAACAGCCGAAATGGAGTATTCTTTGATAAGCCCTCCTTCCCTGGACTTTGGGATCATAGAGTGTAAAATCCCCAGCTCTGAAACCACCGTTCCCTCTCCACTTCCGGTGAGCAGCTCAGCGGAACCGCCAGAAGTGTCAGATGGTCTTGAAAAGAGGGATCCGGTGTATGATTTCAAGCTCAGCCCTCTCAACTACAACAGCGTCTCAGACGAACCTCCACAACTGAATCAATATGACTACATACCAATTTCACCTGCCAGTAAACCTGAGGAGAATCCAGATACCAAACAGAGTCCCAGCGATGACCGTGAAGCGTGTGACCTGAGCGTTAACCCTGCACTGATTTTTAACAAAACTGAAAGAGACACGGCGGCATCACTGAACCCAGACCCTGCAGCTAAACTCAACTTATCAGATGAACCACTGGTACTCCAGCAGAGCATGAAATTCACATGTTTTTCACTGGGTCTCCCACCTGAAGATTCCTCAGCTGATAATGTAAAGACCGACATGGAGGTTTGCATTGATCCAGTTGGACCTGTTGAACTGTTGCATAATCAAGCTGACCCGCTGAGAAAGGATGAATCAGAGAGTTTGGATTCTCACGAGGCTTCTGCTAAAGACGGTATCAGAAAAGACATTTCAGATGGTCCGCCCACTCCTAAACCACTCGTCATCTGTGAAAATGAACAAATGCCTCGTCCACCAGACCCATCGGAGAAGCAACCAACAATAGAGACTGGCAAGTGTTCAACAACACACCAAACACACAAAGAAATAACACCCAAAAAGCCCCAGAACAACACTCAACAGGGGAAGGAGCTCTGCGAAATCTGCCTCCTGTGTTTCAGGACCGTGCCGGGGTTAAAGAGACATAAGGCCATGAAACATTTGGTCAGGAATGAAAAACACGTCGGCCCACAGAGCACAACATCAAGCCATCAGGGGACTACGCTTATTTATGAAGCATCACAAACTACAGAGAAAGAACATAAAGATGATT
The DNA here is from genome assembly GCA_916700685.1 of Adelosebastes latens. Taxonomy (NCBI): domain Eukaryota; kingdom Metazoa; phylum Chordata; class Actinopteri; order Perciformes; family Sebastidae; genus Adelosebastes; species Adelosebastes latens. The sequence goes on along the minus strand of CAKAKR010066966.1, from coordinate 26,122 downwards.
CACAGACCTGTTACCCAACACAAATAAATGGGCTGCCTGAGACAAGCCTCATATCCAAAGCAGCGGAGGCTGAGTCATTCCCGGAAGAAATGGCAACTGAGACAAATGCAGTGGCTGTGGGTGAAATAGGCCATCAAACCCCTCCGCTGCCAACAAGAGCAAAGAAGAACAACAAAGCTAGAAAGAACAAAATCAGCGAGGCAAACATGAAACCCGACCCTTTCTCTGATGAGCTTCTGAATATATTAAAAACAGACATACTTCAAGCTATAACTCCTGAATTCAAAAGCAGTGCACTACCAGAGCTACGCAAATCCCCGGCAGACCAGGTGGAAATCAATGACACAAGTGTTACTGGAACAGAGAAATCCCCTCACCCTGTTACTTCAAACTCTGGCTCTGTCAACACACCGCCCTCTCCAACAAAAGAGACAAATGTACTTAATGAAACTGTGGAGCCAAATCAAATCACCGATACGGAAGAAATTAAATGCACAAGCATGACAGAGCTGGCAAATGGGGAAGTTTGTACAGATAATATTGCCGAAAGTGCTTTATCTTTAGACAAGGATATAATCAGAGAACACGATGAGCCCGGGAAGAGTGTGTGCGCTGTGGAGGAGATGTGTGAACAGGAAGGATCAGAAGAGAGCCTCGCCCAAGAGATTCTCAGCAAAGTGGCAGCCGTCGAGATAAAATGTGAGAAAAACAGTGGCCCCTCAGACGAGCCACTTCCTCTCCCCCGTTTGAATTATCCCCCTCTCAGTCCTCCCGGCATAAGTCCCGAACTGAAGGCCTTGCTTGACGACGACACCACATTCTCACAGCTGTTCCCCCGAGATGAGGAGGCAAAAAGGAAAAAGTGCCCGAGGGTGTACAGCAAAAGAAACAAAAGACAGAAGCTATCGCCCGATTCAACTGTGACTCAGGACTTCCCTCCTTCAGAAACCTTCACGCAAAGTAAAGATCAGTACCAGGCAAACCAAGCGGAGCAGACGTTCACCGACAATCAGACTAACCGCTGTGAATATGAGACGATATCTGCCGACGATGCCATCATGTTGAATATGTGCCACAACAGCACATTAAAGGCTGACGTCAAGGAGTCGTCGGACGTTAAACAAAGCGATCGGCAGGATGTTCGTGAGGTCGGCGGCAGCCCCTCGAATCCACTCGAGAGCACCGTTGATAAATCTTCAATTGAATGGAGTGGCTCTAGTGACCTCGCTGGCTTTGATGCAGGCTCAGCGATGACCTCTGACCCCAGCACCTGTAAAGCAGTAGAACCAGCTGCACCCTGCCCTCTGCCCCCACCCTCTGCCCCCTTCACCGTAGAGCCGTGTGTCACAAAGAATGCCCAAACCTTCCACAGCATCGACATCCAAAACATCAACACCACATTTCAACTTCCTGAGATTCAGTTCTTTGACTCTAAAAAAGAGATCTCGGTGGCTCCTCCCGTTGCAACGGTTGACGTGGAGAAAAGAGACGATGAAAAGTCCAAGAAAGTGACGGAGCGGCGAGGCAGGAAACGGCAAGATGGAGGAATAAAGGTCAAAGATAAGCAGTACAAGTGCAAAGTGTGCTTCACTTGGTTCCTCACCCTGGGCGAGCTGAACTTTCACAAACTCTCCCACAACCCCTCGCCACCTCCGACCTGCTACATGTGTGTCCAGCGTAAGTTCAGCTCCAGGGAGCAACTGAGAGACCATCTGAGGGAGAAACACGCCAAGAACAAGACGGGTATCTGGACCTGTGGGATGTGCTTGAAGGAGATATCAGATGTGTGGATGTACAACGAGCATTTACGAGAGCACGCCACCCAGTTTGCCCGGAGGGGTCAGACTCAAGGCTCCATGTTAGGCATCCCGGGCTGCTTCATGCAGGAGACGGCCGTGAAAAACTTTATCACCTCGATCATGCAGCACCGCCCCAGCAAAGCCAACAGAGAATCCAGCAAAGCCACTAAAGAGCAGGAAAAAGCTGCTGCTGCTGCAGACAGCGCCGTGGGACAGAGGAAAACCTCCGAGGGGGCCCAGCCAAAAGTGCACAAAACTAAAAGCAGCAGTGGAGCAGGTGGGAAGCAGAGCGCATTAACCCCACTCGAGGTCCTCCACAAAACAGAGACACATAAAAGTGTGGAGATGCATCCCAACTGCAAAGACCCCTCGAGAGACTGCCACCACTGCGGGAAACAATTCCCCAAACCGTTCAAACTCCAGAGACATTTAGTGGTTCACAATCTGGAAAAGATCTTCCTGTGTCACAAATGCCCCGTCTCTTATCAGGAGGCCCAGGAGCTTAAAGGCCATCTGAAGAGAGAGCACGAGGAGGTCGACGAGCTGGATTCAAAACACACCACCCTCTACACCTGTGAGCTCTGTGCCGATGTCATGCACGTGATCAAAAAATCCTTCATCTGCAGCACCTGCAACTACACCTTCTCCAAGAAGGAGCAGTTTGATCGTCACATGGAAAAGCACCTGTCGGGGGGGAACAAAATCTTCAAATTCCGAGGCGTCTTCAGACCTGTCAAAGCGTCTGCCTCCAAAGAAGATGAATGTGATTCGCCTGCGAGTAAGAAGAGGAGAATTCTTTCTGACAGTCTGCAAGAAAACAGCTCGGACAGCGGCATCGCCAGCGTGAGCTCGCTGCACTTAAATCCAAACTCTGAGTCTTCCAAACCCTCCGTGTCCACAGCAGACGACTCCACGCAGACCAGCGCAAATGAATACCACGGCGACACGAACAACACCAATGTGAAGACTGAGGACATGGCTGAGGACTACTCTGAACTACTCGTAGAGCTGGAGAAATGTATTCACATGGGCTCTTCAGAGTCTGCTACGCCCACGAAAGAGGAAAGTGACCCGGCTGCCTCACCTCCTCTTGATAAAGAGGGCAATGGGAAATCAATTACTGAACCATGTGACGTAAAAGAGGAGAATGAGTCAGTCTGCATTAGAGCAGCGACGACCTCGTGGTCAACGCCTAAAGAGAGTAGTAGTAGTAGTAGTAGTAGTAGTGAGGATACGCAGGCTGTTAAGGCTGAGGAAGGCTCTGCTGAAGGTGACACAGCTGAGACTGAAAAAAGCGATTCACCTCCACCTGGTGAGGACTCTTCTGTCAGCTTAAGAGAAAATCAAACAACTTCAGAGACACCTGAGTCAAAGCAGGAATCAGCTGCAGACGTGATGGACCAACAGAGGGATGACGAGCAGTGGCAGCACACGTCGAAAGCTTCCAATAATGACAGCAAACAGACGGCTTCATCTCAAGGTGGCGAGCAGGAAGGTAGCAGTCAGACGAAAGACAAAGTCGCACCGACCAAAACAACCGACAACACTAAAAACGGCACCACGACCGGCAGCACGAAGGCCACAGAGTCCACCCCGGTCCTCCACTCCAAGGTTTCCCTCAACGCTTCAGCCTCAAATGAAGACAAAGAGTCCGTGAGACCACAGAAGAAGAGGAAAGACATGAAATCCCCCCACAGCCTGCAGAGGGTTTCCTCTCCGGCCACGCAGGAGAACTTTGGCGTCGACTCTCGGCCCAAAAAGAAATTCCGCCCCAGCAAGTGTGCGAACCCCTCTCTGCAAAGGAAGTCAGACGGACCCAACGACTACCCCGTGCTGTCCTCGGTGCGGGACGACGTCGTTAGCAACAAAATTGTCTCCAAGTGCAAGACTTCAAACTTGGGTTTGCAGTCAAAAAGAAGCTTGCTTGATAGCTGCACACAAAAGAAAGCTGAGATCGTGAGTCCTCTTAACGGGGATTACAAAGCCAAAAAGGGACCTCTGGGGCGGCCTCTGCATCCCCCTATTACTAAAGTGTCTTCAGTTCCCATGAACAATTCTCTGAATAAATCCAGGCCAAAGATGGGGGTTAGGTCAATGGAGAGCCATTCCTACAGGACAGCAGAGTCCCAGAACCACCTCCTAAGCCAGCTGTTTGGCCAAAAACTCACTAGCTTTAAGATTCCTTTAAGGAAGGACACATCAGAATCTATTAACTGAGTGGGGGCGCGAGGGATATGTGAATAAGAGACTGTACATTTCACAGTTATAAATGTTTAAGACAATTCATTATGGTGAATGAGATTGCACAGCTCTTTTCTGTGAAATGCTATCTTTAAATACTTACGTAGTCACTTTATGTCTTCTTTGTACATGTGTTTTTATTACACAAATGTGAGGACGAACGGCAGATATGAATTTTGGGTCAAAAAATGAATATGCTAGTTGGGAAAATTCATTTTTTCTGCTTTTCCTTTGTTGGATATTATCTGTTTCAGAGATTATATTTCATTTACCTAAAGGAAAGAAAAAAAGAATACTTGAAAATACAGTATAATATTTTCTTCTAAGAAATGCATGTTGCATTCGATCTTATCAGTTTTTAAGTCTTTTCTGCAAAAAGGACCAAATGACATCACAACTGACTTGGACTATTGTCTGTGCACCTTTTTCGTACATGCTTCCAACATATGCATTTTGTATTATTTTTTAACTTTACTGTACTGCATTGACATTCATCATATTAGCCTTTTGTATAAACATTACCTGGTGCTACGATGTGTTTTATTGTAATGTGAATGCCAATGTCCTCGGAAGGGAACATGAGATCTGTAGCAGTTACAGTACATTCATTCAAACAACTGTTTTTACTGGTTCTCTGTAGTTTATTAAAGATACTGTGCAAAGCATCCAAGTACATCACATGTAGGCTGAAAGAACACAAAATTAGGAAAGCTTCCATTGTATAAACTCAGGTGCATACAAGGACATCACAGTCCCAAGACCTGTATTCGGAGTTCTTCCCATGCACTGATAATACCACACACAAATCACAAACTCAATCATCTGTGTCTGTAACTCCAAATGTTTAATTATGAATAGTATTTACTACTACAACAAAGGTGCTTTATCTTGTTTATACTGTATGTATCTTACATTGTACAATATTGTAGGTAGATTGTTGTTTTGGTGTAATGCTTCATGTCAAAGTTTTATTTTAATAATGTGCAAAAGAATCAGAGAGAGAGAGAGAGAGAGAGAGAGAGAGAAGAAAGGGATATGTGGTGCCTCTTGCAAGTTGTAAAGTGGTTCACTAAGTGCCTCTTTTATAGTTGGTTATTAAAGATCTGTATTGGTCTCTACTTGCTCTTTTTCTTCCTTTTGTTCATGACATGTTTTGCAAATGTTTCCAACTTCCATCCCTGTGGACTAAAGCTGTCACCACATGCATCAAACACTGCAAGCAGTGGAAGCTGCTTGTGTCTGGAGGCAAAAACAGGTGCACACACAACATAGTCTGACAGTCAGCACTTCAGCGAGCTCACTCATCATCTGAAAGATGAGCGTAAATGTATCTCTGTTACGGAGGAAACATCCAACAGAAGACAGTCACATTTATCCACCCGTATGTTAGTCTTAGCCGAGCACTGTTGAGCTGGCGGCGGCGGCGGCGGCAAGGAGCTCTCGCTTCTGTCATGCTTCTGCCATGCTTCTGTCATGTTGCTCTCTCACCACGTGTAGAATGACTTCTATTCCTACGCGAGCATTTTTCATCATCACATAGGAATAAAAAGCCATAGTACACAGTGGCGTTCAGGTAGAAACACACGGAGAGGAGCGATGTTCTCACACCAGCCACTGAATTACAATGAAACCTGAGAAACAGAGCTGTAAGAAAAGAGGGGAGGATGATAGATAAAGGGGAAGAGAGTAAAAGTAGACAGAGAGGGAAGAAAGAAGATGTTATTTGATTTGTCAAGCATTCAGCTACTGTGAATAAAATAGATCACTTCATCTCGCTAGTTAACTGACTGACATTGAGATTTGCACTAAAAGACGCCAAACACCAGCAGACTCTGATCAACAGACTTAAACTCATCAGTCTATACGTTGATGATGAACATATGGAACATACAAACTTACATATGGAAATGTGGCATCTGTAATGCATTAAATGCACTTGCATACATTATAACATGCATCTTAAGTTGCTCTTAGGCTTCATAATGCATTAGGATGGTTTATAACTACAGTAATACGTCACAAGGTCACAATCACGCCAAAGATTTATAAAGTGTTATGAACATATTGGTGCTTTCTGTAATAAATAATAATCCATGTGTTGATTCTGACACCATCGTGAGAGACCATGGCAGGCGTTCAGAGGAAGTGTGGAGAAAACAGAACCACAGTGTTGTTGTTGTTGTGTTTGAAATAACTTCTCTAATTAATTTAGTGGGAATATTGGTTTGGCAGCACCCGCAGAGACCATATTTTTGGACTCATTGATGACAACAGAAAATAGCATAACTGTCAGTGAATCCCTGCCTGCTCCTCTATTCCACTCCACTCGGTGCGTCAAAGTTTTATGCGGCAGGATAGAATTCAGATTCATGAAGGTATGCTGCTGGCTGATGTGTCACATCCTGACCTTTGGTTACATTAAAAGCTATGAACGGCACGTTAAAGGTGTTCATTCACCCTCCGTTTCCTTGAAGCAGATGAGGAGCTGTCATGAAGGCATTTTTTTGCCAGGCTCATAACTCTCCATCCATTATAGTTTGTTTACAGGCATCACCTTTTACAATCATTTTTAACATTTTAGATATGGGCTTCAGAAATATTCTGTCATGATCGACTGTACCGTATTTTTCACTTAAACATCTTTAAATATTTCCCAAATGGCTACCACAAGTGCATTGATAGTAATTGGAGCAGATGTATTCAATAATCACGGCATACACTGCCAATCAAAAGGTTTTTCAACACCCTTTATTTTCAGCCTTTTTGATTGCAATGTAATAGTAAATGGATCACAGCTACCAATTATATTGTATATACAAGTATTTTGTATATATGTGTATTTGCTTTTGCAGTTAATGTTAGCAGAGTTTACATGTTTTTTCTTCAGTATAGATAGATAGATAAATACATGCATCATGCAGCATCAATCGTTGGACTATTTGTCTGCTAGAGGTGCCAAATTAGGTGCTGAAAACTTTGATCAGCTGCGTATGAATTGCAAATAATTTGCTGAACATTGGTTGAATTGTTTGAAAATCCCTCACTGATACCAGCTGAAACACTTTATGTTGCTGTCAGCTGCTGTTAGGTATCTACTGCTATATTGTTGTGAGTCAACAGGGGAATATCAAAGTGGTTCACAAAATGCTAATATGCGTTGTGATATTGGTGGAATGCCTTCCTTTCATTGAAACCGTTGAATGAATAAAAAGAATCCCCTCACATTTGTAGATTCACACTGCATAAACTAAATGAAAAGAGTCTGAGTAGGAATATGGATGGCCATCTGTTGTTGTTGTTGTACTGTATGTAGTTAATCAAGAGCCCAACAATATCCAAAAAGACTCCAATGTAGTCAGAGTTTCTATGTGAAGATTGCAAAAGTGAAATCTAATTAAATATTCAATTAGACAGAGGATGCATGCTTCATTCGCCAAACTTGAGATTAAATCCGTTGCACTGCAGGAATCTTGGCCAGTCAGGGATTCATTGATGAGTGTGATGCCTGAAAGCTGAATGATTGATGACTTCAGGGACATTTGAGCCATCAAGACATGCAAATGAAATGCCTGCGATTAACATGTCAAACAGAACAATCATAAGAGAAAGCCAGTGACACATGCTTTTTAAATGTTGCCAGTTTCTTTTAAAGCAGATCTGTTTTCCTCCTGGATTCTGCTGATTTGTGTCATGTTGGTGATTTATTACAAAAAAATGATGGCTGATGCTTTATCCTTAAATGCACCCGGGTTTTACCTGGTGTTGCTCGGCCTCGCTGCACCCGTGAGTCTCCTCCAGGATCCTCCGGTCAGCAGCTGCGTGCGTTGATTAAGACACAATTAAAGCAGAGATATCTCAGTGTGTTTTGTCACAGTTTAGCCCAGAATGTGTCACACAGTGTGAGTGGGGAGCCCCACGCACCCTCTCCTGTCAGGCATCCTTTTATCATCTGATCTATGAGGAAATTCTCCAGAGGCACAGTCATACAGGAGCATGACAGGAACGCTTTGCACTTTGAAGTAGAGTGACATTATCAGTAAGTATGGTCTTGAAATAGCATCTCTTCTCTCTCCCTCTCACTCCGGTCCCCCCTCCGTCTATTTTCCTATACGCCGCCACCCTGTTTCTCCCTTTTCCTTTTCTCCTGCTTTTGTTCTCTCTTCTACATCAATTTCCTACTCGGCGACGAACCCCCTCTTCTGCCTCTTCCCTTCTATCTCATTCACCTGCTTTTTCATCTCCTCCTCCTCTAGTTGTTCACCTCACCCCATTTCTCCCCACTCTCCATTTTCTGTCGTCCATCCCTCCTGCTGCCCTCTCACCTTTCCACCCACCCTCCTCCTCCTCCCTTGTTTTCCCTCCCTTTCCATCTCCTCTCTCCCCTTGCCCTTTGCTCCCTCCCCCCCTCTCTGTGGAGCTGCCTGCCTCTCAGGGAGGTCGTGAGATCAGGGGCGGATAGAGATGGGCTACCGGTCAGCGGTAATGACACACAGGCTGAGGGGCCACTGAGGTCGCCTCTTTCGGGAATGTGAGGCTTCAGCCATCACAGACAGAGATAAATAGATGGATGGATAGGGAGGGATTTGTCGCATGAAGGAGAAGCACTGACTGAGCATCCCTTTCTGCACACACACACACACACACACACACACACACATGGGGAGATCGTGATGAATTTCCACTGGGATGATATCTGAAATCATTTGTGTTCGACAGCGAGAATGTGTATGAATAATTCAATATAAACACGTCCCCCCCGGTGTGAACAAAGAGGACAAAGAAATCTTTGAAATCAAGACATCAAACCAATTTTGCCTGACAACCATCAAAACCACTGCCTACGCCCTTAAAATCCTCCAATGGGAGCACCGGCAGGAAGAAAACTACACAGGTAAACCACACTCCCACTAGACCGGCACCTGAAATGGGAGTCAAAGGAAGTGGGGCAGTAGTAACATCAAAACGAATTACTGAGTAAATGAGCAGTGGAAAAGAAATCATAGTGACGAGATGATGATAACACGTGAGACGGAACATTAAAGTAAAGTCAAGCAGCCTTTGGATTTCCTAATCAACGGCCTCTCAGCAGGAAGTCGCAGTCCCTCGCTGCCAACGGAGCCTTTATCTACTCAACCATTTGTCATTCCAGTCGGCACCAGAGAGGGAACAGGCTGTACACACAATAGCTAAAAAAGTACCTGTTTGATGTTCCAGGTTTACAGGAATAAATGGGGTTGCTCTGCAGGGGCTATGCAAACAAATGAAAGCCTACTGGTGTGTGTGTGTGTGTGTGTGTGTGTGTCTGCAGTGGCTGGAACACTGCGCCCAACAGCAGGTGTCTTCTGCCTCACAGGTGACACATAGCTGATTTTGAACAAAGTTTGTTACGCACACTTAGTTTTCTATATAGCTGGATTGGTTGCAAGTATCATTTTCTAATTATACACGAGGAGCCAAAAATGAATTCTATTTCTACTTCTTTCCTACAGATCCATTCCACTCCTCTACGCCGCTGGAGTGAAATCCTTCCGTTCAATGACAGACTGCAGAGAAAATCAGCAGGTAAGAAGTCTAATCTCTTGATTGCTCTTCCTGGCATCACATTTCAACCAATCATGCTTATGAGAATTGTCCATATTGCGCATAGACCAAACATAGAGTACAAATAACCCCTTTATATATATATATATATATATATACCGCTGGTCAGTAGGGATGCCTCTTGTCCCTCTGAGACTCCTTCCCTGCCCCTTATTACTCCTCCGCCAACCTTCATCCCCTCCTCCTCCTCCTCCTCCTCCTCCACCTCCACCTCCACCTCCACCTCCCTCGGCTTCTCCTCCCGCTGTCTCTGTGGTTATCACAGACAATCTGAAGGATCTACCCTGACATTTGATGTGGCACAAAATTGGATTTCCAGTGTGATTCTCTCCCCGAGCCCCTCGTGGAGTGTAATCCACGCTGTGACTAATTGAGTGGCGTGCCAACAGCCTGAGTGTGTAAATGGATGGCTGCTGCTGAAATGTGTCTGTGACCTGCTCTCTCTCTCTCTCTCTCTCTCTTTTCTTCTTTTATTTTTTTGTCTGATGGCCTGTGAGTTCATTAGACAGAGAAGGGAAAGGACATACACACATATATATATATATATATATATATATATAAGTCCTGGCTGTGCAGGATTCTTTAACACAAAGACACATTTTTATCCTTTTGGTCAATGTTGTCTCTTTTTGTTGAATGTGACCCTGCACGCGCTGTTGTCTGACCGCCTGTGACATTCATAACTAATCTGAGCAACAGAAAAATCAATTCTTCTAGTAGAACATATCCTACAGAGCTGGCTGGGGGGGAACATGAATTAACACACTTGACGATGACATTAGCCCCCTTTGTAAATGAGCAAACCTGTAATGTAAAGTGGGAGGCAGAGGTGTCAGGTACAGATTTTTACAGGATGACTCACCACAGCTATGTCACCAGTCTGACCACTGGTATCCCAGAAGGCATTGCTTTACCCTGGCAAATCCCTTATGCGGACAGAGGAAGAGCTCTATAACAATGACGCCACAGACAAATAAAGCTTTGTTCCCCCCCCCCCCCATGTCGATAGGTTATCTTCGCACAAAATCCCTATAGTCTCATCTGAAATCTCTGCCATGCCCTCTGCTCTGGGGACCCCAAATCTGATTTGGATTTGAATAATTGAAGCTGTTTTCCTCCCCAGAGGACTCGATACAGCAGTTTCCTCTTCATTAAAAACTTTCCACTAATGCTCGTGTGTGTGTGTGTGTGTGTGTGTGTGTGTGTGTGTGTGTGTGTGTGCCCCCTCATTTACAGTGAGCACTCTTCTTCCTCACCCCCGCTAAAATATACACACCCACACAAATTCACACAGACAGGCTTGGATATAGAAGTGCACACACACACACACACACACACACACACATTCACACACTCCCGAGGTTTTCTGTGACACATTCTAAAAAACATTATAATTACTTTGAACAAATGAGACGCTGGCAGCAATCTAAAGCGTAATGAATGGCAGGCAGCAGGCGACAAAAAGCCACTAATGAATGAACTCAGAGATGGATGACAACGTGGCATACGTACCTGCAGGATTTCATTCACCAGACTCTCCCCTGCTTCTCCCCTTCTCTGTTTGTCCCTCACCCCCGTCTCTCCCTCTTTGTGGAGGATGTGGTTGTGCCTGCCAGCCTGTTTCCAGAGGAGAGAGTCTCTTCACCCTATCGAGTCGTGGACCGGGGCTCAGCTGCAGAGACTGACATCATCCCTTTCAGAGAGGAGGTTTTCCCCTCCCGCACCCGCACCCTCTCTCTCTCTCTCTGTCTCTCTCTCTCTCTCCCTCACTCTCTCTCTCTCTGTCTCTCTCACCCAAACTTAGCCACTCACTCTCTCTGTACAGTATACTCCTCCTATCTCTCCCTCCCCTACTCCTGTTTTTTTTATCTCTCCTCCTATTCTCTCTCTTTCATTTGCTTCCACATATTGCTACTATTTTTCAAAGCCAGCACACGTGAGAGACACTGGCACTAAAAACTGTGGCTCTATACACAGTAACAAGTGCTAAACAAGGACTTGACTATTCACGGCAGCCTGGACTCGTACTGTATTTTACCTCCTCATAATCAAGCATGTGAATGTGTCACCCCAGAGGAAACTTATCCACTAGGAGTTTTCCATTAGAGGTTTTATTAATAGATGTGGTTGCCTGCAGGTCTTTCACAATTAGCTCCCCCTCTTCCCCTTTTCTTCCTGCGTCTCCTCTCCATCCCTGTTAAAGATCAAGGATTGGAGGAGAGTACATCAAGACCAAAGCCTAATGGGCAGCCTGCTTTCACCTATCCGATTCTTTTAGATCTGCAGGAATGAAAAAGGAAAGGCGCGAAGCAGAGGGAGCCTCTTTGAGTCTATTGAGATGGATGCCTGCTGTGGTGCCTGCGGTGGTGGAGATCGGTGTTGCTGTCCGTGGTGCTGATTACGGCTGAAGGAGACATCACTAAGGACAGCAGTGACCCTGCAGACCCACACAAAATAGCCTTGAACAGAGCAGGGAGGAAAAACCTGTTTCAGCTGCTGCAGAAACCTTAATAAATGTACGTGCACGAGCTTGAACGCACACACACACACACATATAGAGACTTACATCTACCTCCCAGCCTCCTCCTCTGTGTCCCGCGGGCATTTCTCTGCGTCTCAACTCATTTAGGCTTACATTCATCATTGTAAGGTAACAGTGGCAGGTGGGATTAAAATGGATTAGCCCTATTAAAGAAATGTGTGGTGCATATTACACCCAGACCCACACACACACACACACACACACACACAGAGTCATCCAAGGAGCCACATGCATTTAAATGTAGACACAGCACCAGCCTCCGTCCTCTAGCAGAAAGGCAGCAGAGTATATTAAAATGCACATCCATGTCTGCACACAGACACAGATGTACACAGTTTGGTAAAGGCACAAAACAGTGATGTAAAGGGGTCGACGAGGTGGCTTGATGATGACATCGGCGGCGGCAGAACAGGCGGGGAGAAGTATAGATGCTGTGTATATTGCTGCTTTTTCTGCCACTCACACTGTGGACTCCTTTTTGTTGTCTTAACTCTCGTCTCAAGAGGTAGCTTTTAGAATCTCGCCTCCTTGTTTCCATAGTGACACTTTCCCTCCTTTGTGCAAGGGAGTATGTGTGTATTTCAGAGACACACAGAGAGGAGAAAGACAGGCGTAGGGAGGGAGAGAGGAGGGGGGATGACAGCGAGATAACTTGGTTCACTTACATTTATTCACTACAAAAAGAGAAGAGGAAAAAAAGAAATCCACAGAGCCAGTTTTGTGCATCAGGGAAAGCCTCCTCTGTTCACTTCTCATTGGCCGTCAGCAGTAAGCTGTTTGACTTCTTGACTAATGGCTCTGCAGCAGCTCGCCCAAAATAAAACTGTTGTTGCTTAAACTGTGATACCGACAATAGTGCGTGCTAATTCTGTGTTTGAGTTGATTACTCCGAATATTGTGATTTTCTAATTGATTAAACACTGTGCTGAGATTTGGGGGCTGCCAGTGCATCTGAAAATATACCTCACACATCTAGAAAAACTGTTGAAGTTTAAAACTACACAGTGCTTAAAGGTATAGTTTGGGTGTTTTGAAGTGGGGTTGTGTGAGGTACTTATATACATATTAGGTGTATTACTTCCAGTAGATGACGTCGGCGTGCCCCCAGCATCGAGGAACAGACAGGAGCACCGGCACCGGAACAAAGCAATACAGTGCTGTGGACGGGGATGGCAGAAACCACCTAAAAGACGGTTCACATCGAACTGAAGTGAAAGTGAAACGTATCTATACTGTTTTTTGTCATCTGAGCTGCTGACTTTGGAGAGAGCATAGATTTGTTTCAGTTCCCCTTCAGAAAGGAGAAGGAGAGGACTGTCTGACGGCGAGATAAACGTTGAAAATATTCTAAATATAGTGTACATTTAAACGGATATTGATTTGTTTTTTAGGAGAGCTTTTCTTGTAGGTGGCTAAAATAAGTTTTTCTGCCGTCCCCGTCCACAGCAGTACAGTGCTTTGCTCTGGTGCCGGTGCTCCTGTCTGTTTCTCCTCTTTCTGAGGCATGCCGACGTCATATACACCTACTATGGATAAGTACCTCATACAACCCCACTTCAAAACACGCAAACTATACCTGTAAGGATTGTGTATTTTTAAACTTCAACAGTTTTTCTAAATGTGTGAGGTCTATTTTGCACTGGCAGCCCCCACAACTTGGACCTAAACTATCCCTTTAATACATAAATATTGAATTGAAACCTATTTCTTTATTGTCTAACTGGTGAAATAGTCCACAGCCTTTCTTTACTGTGTGCAGCTATTTTCTAACAGACCTTTAAAAAAGATATTTATACTACTGAGATACGGGTTTTGAATCAACTGTGGGGGCATATCTGAGGCTGTTGTAGGCATCTGAAACCATACGGCAATGCCCAGTCCTAACAGAGTACTTAATTAGAGAAAAGAAATATAGTTTAGAGTCAGAGACAAAAACACTGTAAAATATGTTTCACGCAACCCTAATTTTCTACCCAATAATGTCATTCAGTCACATTATCTGTAAGTGATTGCACAGCTGTATCGGATGTAAACTCAGGAAGCGATAATGAAAAACATTCAGAATGACCTTCAAGGGTACAACTATTACCTCGATAAAATACTACCTAATCTAAATCTGTGGCGCGCCGTGTGTAATAAATTATTAATTATGGATATTAAATGGCTGAATTTATCACTTTCACAACAACCTGGGTGGATTTAGGAGATTGATGGCAGGAAAACAGATGTGTGTGTGTGCGTGCCCATTTGAAAGTGTATATATATATCTATATATATATAAGAGTTTAAATCTCCTCTCGTGGCGCAGCACAGAGAAAATACTTAGCCGAGGAGCAAATCCCTTCTCCCCATGCCCTCCAGCATCTCAGCCAACAGCGTTCCACATCAGTGAATCAGTATCAGGAGCAAGGACACTGGAGGCTGGAATGAGACGCAGGGTTGACTACACATAAGGGGATTGTCTAAACTGAGACGTCTGGCATCTTGAGCTGTCACAACTCTTGTGTATATGAGGACACACCTGACAAACTTAATGAAATGACGGATGAGGTAAATGGAGCCTCTAGGGGAGGCTGAACTTTTGTTTCCCCTCTTAATCATTCACCGTCCTGATAGTGCAGCACATTTAAAACAAGGCCTGAAAGAAGAAGAGCAAACTTTTTTTGAGTTCACACAATATTTCAACAGTTTTGAAGCACAGTGCCTCAGTCTCTCTACAGCCTCTGAATGCCTAACAATGACTCACATGGCAGCAAGACATGATCTGAGTGCAGTGGCAGGGTGGTATTAAATAAATTGGAGCTGTTCCCCATGAGTGGTTGGAGGTAAGTGGTGGTTCTTGACATTTTTTTTCTGGCATGTTAAAAGAAAGTGAGAAGAGCCAAAAAAGAGCAGTAGGGAAGGTGGTGAAACGAGACTGTTCTTGTCAGCGATGCTGACTGATGCTTGAGTGGCTCTGAACCGCTCTCGGCAGCAGGTTGAAGTCGTCTTAAGCCCGGTGTTGCTCAGCTGCTCCATCAGCCCGGAGTTATCTCCATAAAAAAGCCGGTCTATCACCCCGACGGTGAAGCCGAGGCGGAGGTGTAACACTCGATCCCTCACCATTTCAAATTACTGTAACCAGCCTGCCACACACTTTAGTGAGGCCGTGCTACCTTGTAAGGATTTGTTATCACCGAGATATTGAAGTCGCTCGTCCATGTGATTTCACATCTGTGTGCGCGAGCAAGTGTGTGTGTGTGACTCCGAGCCATAGATGACTGTGTAGTCTTATCTTCACTTTTCTATTTTGTCTTGAATCAATCCCCAGAGTGTAACAATACCTATTTCTCTCTGTATAATTGGACTGGATGACAGGCACATCTGAAGTCAGCGGATGAAAGCCTCTCCTGACAATGGTGTCTGGCCTGTGACATGACTTGAATGAGGAAGAGATAACGCTGCCACACATACACACACATGTACTGTATAGTTGCCTAAGACATAAGATGAGCAAAAAGCACACAACCTACACACACATTTACTTTACTCACTCATTTGTCACACAAATCAGAGCAGCCAGTGAGCACAAAGGAGAGGCAGAGGAGATGAAATGATATCATTTGTACTGTGATCTCAGATCTGCCCTACAATAAATCTCATCTGTGTAGTCAGAAATAAGTTGCAGATTGAATTTATTGCAGTGCACACCAAATATTTGCCATCAGATTCTGCATTCTGCTCGCTCTGCACAACGCTAGTGTGACAGACTGTAAGTTTGAATAGCTGCCAGTGAAACAAATTATTATTCAGTTTCCCCCTGTATTCTGGCTCGCCTATTTATATCTGCGTGTGAGGGTGTGAATGTAATATCCAACATCCTGATGCATGTAAACCCACACACAGACACACACACACACACGGACATGCTAACAGGCTGTGAGCAAAACACAGTGACTACATCTCAACAAAGCACTCAAGGAGGTATTTGTAAAACCAGATTCCCAACTTGTCTCTCTCTCTCTCTCTCTCTCTCTCTTAGTGTATTTGCTGTTCGCTTTGTCGCCACGGAAACCAGCGTTACCCAAACATCCCCACGCTGATGGACATTAAAAGTGTCTTCCCCTCTGTCCCTCTGTTAAGCCCCTCACTTCCATCTCTCTCCCCTGTCATCGCTTACATCATGCGGTCAAGCAAGTAAACATCTCTGAGAAGCTGTGCTTCTCTCACAGTCTGCTTTTTTGTTGTTGTTATAAGAACTGGATCTTATAAAAGAAGCTAAAGCTCCAAAAGCCAAATGAAAATAAATAAACAAATCTGAGTGTATTCAAACATTTTTTTTTTTTTCAGATGAATTAAAGCCACAGTTGGAACACGATGTGTTGCCTAAATCAATAACGTTACAAGGCCCAGAGTGAAATGTTTCTCTGAACACAACATTGATTTATCTCCCCCAAGTTGGCTATATTCATACTCTCTAATGACACCCTCTGTGTCACATCATATACTGTGACAAAGGTCTGTGTACATGGATGTACGGAACGGGTAGAGGAGTATATAATAGCAGTCATAAATCAATATGACACAATGTCTAAAGGTGATTGGTTTTCTTTTTGTCCTTTAAATCCCCTTCACGACCTGAACATGGCCTCATGGACTACATATATTCCTCAACCCAAAGTGTGTATAACACAACACTAATTTGAAACAATGATTTATTTAAGTGAGAAAGTTTCCGCAGCCTGTGAGCAGAAAAAAACTGCAGACTGGGAAGATGTTTATGAATAAATGAGAGCAAAACATTAATCATGCACCAATTTAATCATATAAACAGAGAGAACATTATTTTTCTCCAGAGCTTTATCTTTTTTACCAATAGTTTATTGATAGTAATCACTGATACTGGGCTCTCTGTGTGTGCAGCAGGTGGACACATTATCACGGCTACGTGTATGATTTAATGCAACCCTGTACATCCGCCATAAATACTGAAGCTTATAAAGTTAATTTTTTAGGCTGCAAGATTCAATTATTCTGGAGGTTTTGTGGTTGCTGCATTACAATGGATTCATGCACGGGTTGTAAAATGTTGTGGCCCTCGTGATGGTTCTGCCTGCATGGCCCGGGAGGTCTCAGTATCTGTCTGTAATTGTTCCACCAATAGTCAGAGGTCATGTCTATCATGTTTTGTGAACAGTTTTTTCCACTTATATCTTAATGTTTGATTGAAACTTATAATGAAGCAAATGACATTCAGTAATATTAAAAGGTAACATTTACTAGTCAGTATATTATACATTTTATACAAGGTGAAAAGGTTTTAGCATGACACACAGTATGCAAGGTTAAACGTATTCCAGTTTTGTATTAAAGCATGTGTACCAAAAGCATTCATCATATAAGTGATGTGTAACAATATATACTAAAAAGTTGATGTCATCACTGACGTTGTTGCTGCCGTGTTTATTCCTAGATGGAGTTTTAATGGAGAAGCTACGATGTTAGCATAGCCTGGTACTGATCGATCCAAACT
Source organism: Adelosebastes latens (assembly GCA_916700685.1). Classification (NCBI taxonomy): domain Eukaryota; kingdom Metazoa; phylum Chordata; class Actinopteri; order Perciformes; family Sebastidae; genus Adelosebastes; species Adelosebastes latens. The sequence continues at coordinate 8,427 of CAKAKR010066966.1, read as the reverse complement.
CCATTCAGAAAACAAGCATTTTAAAAGTTGTTTGCTTGTCGTCTTCCTGACAGACCTGACAAAGCATGAATATAGACTTTTTACTAATCAGCATCATTATGTTGTTATTTCGGCATCATTTTGATCCGTTTATTGCATTTAAATCACAGAACAGTCTGTTTATTTTGGGTTCAGTAGCGACGTGTGGCTGCCAGATACAGATACAGTATGTGAATACAGCTCGCCGCCGGGTGACGTCATGAACCCAGACACGACGGCGTTTGGTTTTCTGACATATCTGGGACTTTACCAACATGTACAAAGCAGCAGCAGGGGTTATTTCTGGAGGAGAGTGAGGCGAAAATTAGCTTTGTGCTTGGTGTGAATGCACGGTAACACAATACGAAGAACAACGTAACGTAACTTAAACAAACATCAACTATAGCTCTCACTCAGTGACAGACTTTTGTGTTTGTAGGGCTGCTGGCCCTCTGCGGTCCTGGCCCTCTGGCCCTCTGGCCCTCTGCGGTCCTGGCCCTCTGGCCCTCTGTGGTCCAGCCAAAAAAAAACACTCAAGAAAAAAGCTTTTATTTTGAAACGCTCGTGTATCGTGATTGTGCTTCTTCCTGTCACACTTGACACATTTTGAAAATTGAGGTGAGTGACGTTTTGAAGTAGCGTCACCTGATGAGGCGGCTCGTCAGGTTGTGCGAGAGGAGATCTACTGTCTGTTGGAGTTAACTGCAACACATGAGCTCTAAAAAGAGTCAGGCTGAGGCGACTGTAGAGTTTTTAATAAGTCATAGACTGCTGAGTATTTGGTCGCGGAGGTTGGCGGTAAAACTGTGCGCGTGCTTATAGTTTGCAACGAACACGTGGCTGCATTCAAACATTCAAAGAGCACAACTTGAGCCTTCACCTCGAGACAAAACATGCGGAGAAATCCAGAAACCAGTCTGGAGATGAGAAGGTGAAGGTGAGGACAGCAGAGGGACTGATAGTAGCTAAGATACTAAAGCAGCCAGCCAGGAGTTTTTACACATCTGCATCCAACTAAAGAATGAAATGTAAAAAGCATCTGTGTGCAGGTCAGGAGGAGGACTGAGCATCTGGAGGTGCATCTCAATTCTCTTATTTGTCGTTGGCCCAATTCCAATTGTATTTAGGATCTAATATAGCCTTGTCTAGTGTAGAAATATATTTTTATTTTTTTACATTTTTTATATTTACCAGACGTGTCTTTACCAATGTAAGTCTATGGGAAAAAGTATTTAAAAAAATAAATAAATAAATAAGTCATACTATATCATGTCAAATAATTTCATGAAAAAAGTCATAGTATAGTATGTTGAAAGATTTTATGAAAAAATGTCATACTTTAGTATGTCGAAAAGTTTCATGAAAAAAGTCATAGTATAGTATATCGAAACATTTCATAAAAAAATTTCATAGCATAGCACATCGAAAAATTTCACCAACAAAAATCATAGTATAGTATGTCGAAAGATTTCACCAAAAAAAGTCATAGTATGGCATGTCAAAAACTTTTATGAAAAAAATCATAGTATAGTATGTCGAAAGATTTCACCAAAAAAAGTCATAGTATGGTATGTCAAAAATGTCATGGAAAAAAAGTCATAGTATAGTATTTCGAAAATGTAATGAAAAAAAGTCATAGCATAGTATGTCAAAAAATATCATGAAAAAAAGTCATAGTATAGTATGTTGAAAAATGTTATGAAAAAAAGTCATAGTATAGAATGTCGAAAACTTTTATGAAAAAAAGTCATAGTATAATATTTCGAAAATGTAATGAAAAGAAAGTCATAGTATAGTATGTTGAAAAATTTAATGAAAAAAAGTCATAGTATAGTATGTTGGAAAATGTCATGAAAAAAAGTCATAGTATAGCATGCCAAAAACTTTTATGAAAAAAGTCATAGTATAGCAAAAAAAGTCATAGTATAATATGTTGAAGTATTTCATGACAAAGTCATAGTATAGTATATCGAAAAATTTCATAAAAAAATGTCATAGTATAGCATGTCGAAAAATTCATTGAAAAAAAGTCATAGCATAGTATGTTGAAAAATTTCATGAAAAAAAGTCATAATATAGTATGTTGAAAAATTTCATGAAAAAGTCATAGTATAGTTTGTCGAAAGATTTAATTAAAAAAAAGTCATAGTATAGAATGTCAAAAACTTTTATGAAAAAAAGTCATAGTATAGTATGTCGTAAAAACTTTTATGAAAAAAAAGTCATAGTATAGCATGTCAAAAACTTTTATGAAAAAAATCATAGTATAGTATGTCGAAAGATTTCACCAAAAAAAGTCATAGTATGGTATGTCAAAAATGTCATGGAAAAAAAGTCATAGTATAGTATTTCGAAAATGTAATGAAAAAAAGTCATAGCATAGTATGTCAAAAAATATCATGAAAAAAAGTCATAGTATAGTATGTTGAAAAATGTTATGAAAAAAAGTCATAGTATAGTATGTAAAAAAATATCATGAAAAAAAGTCATAGTATAGAATGTCGAAAACTTTTATGAAAAAAAGTCATAGTATAGAATGTCGAAAACTTTTATGAAAAAAAGTCATAGTATAGAATGTCGAAAACTTTTATGAAAAAAAGTCATAGTATAGTATGTTGAAAAATTTAATGAAAAAAAGTCATAGTATAGTATGTCGTAAAAACTTTTATGAAAAAAAAGTCATAGTATAGTATGTTGAAAAATGTAATGAAAAAAAGTCATAGTATAGTATGTTGAAAAATTTCATGAAAGAAAGTCATAGTATAGCATGTCAAAAACTTTTATGAAAAAAGTCATAGTATAGTATGTCAAAGGATTTCACCAAAAAAAGTCATAGTATGTTGAAGAATTTCATGAAAAAAAGTCATAGTATAGTATTTTGAAAAATGTCATGAAAAAAAGCCATAGTATAGTATTTCGAAAATGTAATGAAAAAAAAGTCATAGTATAGTATGTAAAAAAAATCATGAAAAAAAGTCATAGTATAGTGTGGCGAAAATTTAATGAAAAAAAGTCATAGTATAGTATGTCAAAGGATTTCACCAAAAAAAGTCATAGTATGTCGAAAATGTAATGAAAAAAAGCCATACTATAGTACGTTGAAAAATTTCATGACAAATATTCATAGTATAGTATGTTGAAAAATTTCATGAAAAAAAGTCATAGTATAGTTTGTCAAAATATTTCATGAAAAAAAGTCATAGTATAGAATGTCGAAAACTTTTATGAAAAAAAGTCATAGTATAGAATGTCGAAAACTTTTATGAAAAAAAGTTATAGTATAGTATGTCGAAACATTTAATGAAAAAAAGTCACAGTATAGCATGTTGAATAATTTCATGAAAAAGTCATAAAGTATGTCAAAACATTTAATGAAAAAAAAGACATTGTATATCATGTAAAAAATTTAATGAAAAAGAATCATAGTATAGTATGTCGAATAATTTAATGAAAAAAATTCATAGTATAGTATGTCGAATAATTTAATGAAAAAAATTCATAGTATAGTATGTCGAAAATGTAATGAAAAAAAATAGTCATAGTATAGTATGTCGAAAAGATTCATGAAAAAAAGTCATAGTATAGCATGTTGAAAAATTTCATGTAAAAAAAGTCATAGTATAGTATGTCGAAAAATTTCATGAAAAAAAGTCATAGTATAGTATGTTGAAATAAAATGACATAAAAATTGATAGAGTAATGTGTCTAAAAAGTCATGATATAGTATGCCTTAAAAGGTTTTAATTAATTCATGGTATAGTATGTATAGTATTTTTTTTTATACTATGGTATGTCAAAAAAGTCACAGTATAGTATATTTAAAAAAGTCTTTAAAAAGTTATAGTATGGTATGTTGACAAAGTCAAAAAATTCATACTATAGTTTGTCAAAAACGTACAAAAATTGTGAGTATATTATGTCATAAAAATTCATAAAAAAGCCACAGTATAGTACTTCAAATCGGTCATAAAAAATAATATTATAGTCTGTCAAAAAGTCATAAAAAAGTAATAGTATAGTATGTTGATAAAAGTCATAATATAGTGTCGTAAAAAGTCATAAAAAAATTCATAGTATAGGTTTTTGGAAAAAAGTCAACGTATACAATGTCCAACAAAGTCATAAAAAGTCTTAATATAGTATCTTAAAAAAAAATTAAAAAAGTCATAGTATAGTATGTCAAAACAAGTCATTAAAAGTCATTGTATATATAAGAAAGTTATAAAAAAAAGACATAGTGTAGTATTTGGTAAAAAGTAAAAAATCATAGTATAATATATCTGAAAAGGTAATAGAAAATCTATTGTAGTGTGTCATAAAGGTTTTATTAAAAAGTCTGACTTTTTTCTACATTTTAAATATACATACTTTGACTTTTTGGACATTTTTATGACATACTATACTATGATTTTTGGACATTTTAAGGACATACTATGACCCTTTGGAAATTTTAATAACATACTATACTATGTCTTTTTGATGGCTTTTTCATTACATTTTTATGACATACTATAGTATGACTTTCTATGACTTTTTATTACATACTATACTTTGACTTTTCATGACCTTTTAATTAGATACTATACTATGAATTTTTTAATAACATTTTTTACGACATACTATGATAAGACTTTTTGACATTTTAATGACATACCATGATTTTTTTTTTTGTCATTTTAATGACATACTATTTCCAGCCTCATCTGTTAAAATATAATGCAATCAGATGCAACACCTCCACAAACTTCAAAACTACCAGATCTCACTCATCTATCTGACAATGCAACATCAACCAGGTGGCATTTATTGCAGGACTGTTGCATTGAGTTGCATTAGCAGGTAATGTGTTCGTGATACGGATCCAGTTGAAGGGAAATCAAGCCCTGTGTTACGTATGTATAGTAGAGTTTGTAGGTTTTGGTTTTTTTTAATGGGGAGAGCAGTGGGAATGATTTAATGATTTCTCCCACAGCTTAGTGTATCCATCATGATATGCCCCCCCTGACACACTGGTCAGCAGCAGCAGGTGGTATGATGTGGCTGAAGTGTAAGTGGCTTTCAGAATGCAGGATAGCCTGTCAGCCAGAGGCCCTTAGGGGAACAGCTTCACACCATGTCTGGTTGCAGAATGGCCTTTACACACTCCCTCTGTTTCTGTCTCGGTCCGTGCGTGTGCGTGCGCGTGTGTGCGTGTGTGAAAGCAAGAGAGGGTGTTAGTGCGTGGGTGTAAATCTCTGTCCGGCAGCACGTTGGGATGGGTGTTTGGGGACTGGTTGGAGAGCTGGCTCACAGGAGCTCAGATTGATGAAGTGATGGTGATGGATGTAGGTAATAAAGGCCTGGATGTCCTGTCTGTTGCCAGTGATGAGGCTGGTATGAATCACCCGTCTGGGGCTGCTGAACATGACGTTGCTCAATCCCCCGGCCTTCCATCCACCGTGCCACCCCGCTCCGTCCCTCCATCCCTTTATCTCTCTGCCTGTTGACTTACCATCATTATGAGTAAATTGCTGCTTGAATGGAACAAAGCATGAACATTCAACAGCATGCCATTACTGTATCAATCTGTGCTGATGCATACTTTGAAAGATATTATGAAGCTTGTTTACCCGTCCCGAAAAAAACCCAGCGCGCGCACAGTTCAAAGCGTTGCACGCTGTTCATTAATTTTGTGTCCAAACATCACTTGTTGAGTGATTGCAAGGCATGCGAGGAAAAAAATCCAATCAACTCAGTCAGCCACTCCTCATGAATAGGGTCATTTGAATAAAGAAGGGCATCTGAAATTGCAGTGTTTGTGTCAACATAACAAGTTAATGATCTCAGATGATAATTGGTAGTTGGATGCCGGGGCGCTGTGTTGTGGCCCGTGAGGTTCAGTGGCGAGGACCTCCTGTGATAAAAGAAGCAGCATGAGGGCTTTTAAAGTGGCACGATGCTGTAGGCAACACAATTCATCACAGCTCCATGAATATTCATCCAGCTCTCCGTTTCCTCCAGGGCTGGTGAAAATACGTCTGTATTAAGTCTCTTCTATGTGCTGCAGTTTGAAGACACCTGAACCTTCTGGCCTCTCATTACCACACTACGCTCCCGCTGCCCCACACTCAGCTGCCTGCCAGGGAGGAAAAGCCATGCTTCATTAAAATAAAGTGGAAATTCTCTCGCTCCGTGCACTAACAAGGCAGAGGTCAGACAGTCAGATGATTGTGAATTCACCCCTCCGCACGCGTTCACAGGGGTCACAACTGGTGATTGTGATTGAGCTCGCTCCATAAAAGTGTGCACAGGCCAAGCGGGTGGATGGATTTTCCAGTCTGGGTTGTGTGGTGTCTGCGTGGAACCGGTCTCGTTGGCTTGTTGTTAGCAATTTAGGAACATTTGCTGTGTCTCCCCCCCCTCCCGCCCTTCTCCCTGACAGGAGCCCAGAGAGCCATGGATTGGTTTCTGTTTCTGGGGCATCTTTTCAGCGCTTTATCAGACCTGCAGGCTTCTCAGCGCTGTCCCCAGATTACAGTTTAGGGATGGGGCGCTTGACTGACAGGCCTTGGCCTCGGCGGTCCCTGGGGGGGGGGAAGGGAGGGGGATTTGTGATGGCTGCACTGACTCGTACTTCTCTTACAATTTTCTCCAGGCTGGTTTCAGACTGTCAGGGTGAGAGAAAGCTCTCTCTGCATAATTCATTAGATCTCCTCTCTGTTTCACTGCTGGCTGCGATGTGGCAGGCTCCGTAGCCCCCATTGTTTAAGAAGAAAGAGTAATAGAGCTTGTCACAATATGTTAACATAGTTTATTGTTCACACCGACTGTTTGGAAACAACTTAACTTCCTTTGAAACAAGCTATTCTGCATCTCCAGCGTAGAATAATTAGGAAGGAAACTGAATATTCGGATGGCTATTAGCACAAAACAACTAATAACACTCGTCACTTTTAATCTGTAATTGGCTAACAGCATAAACAGGATTCATTAATGACCATCATAACTGCAACGTCAATAAACAACTTTGGCCAGTAAAGCAAAGCTGGATCCAGCCACACAGGTTGCCTCTACAACAAGCATTGTTTTGCAGCCAATTATCCCGGCATCGCCTGCATGTGACACATACACAGGCCTGTCCTTTTGAAGCTTGTATACTGTCTCTGGTCATGATCTAGATGGCATTTATTTCTTGGAAATCTGCAAGGGAAAATATCTCAAATTTGATGCTACATGACATCCCCCCTTTCACAGAATCTGACTAAACAAGCACATCCTCCACCACACGATCCTGCACGTTGAAGCCAGAGGACAACTTCTGTCACTGAGGCAGAAAAGAAGGGCTCGAAGGGAGGGACATAACATTCAGTGCCAACTAGCACATTCATGCTACTAAAATCCTGGTTTCCAACAGGTACATTTCCTGGGAAGAGGGAGGAGATTTGGTCAAATAAATTCCCTGGAAACAACAATCTCAAATTCATAGTATTCAACCACAATACCAAACATACAAACTACTACTAATGATAACCATTTAAAAATTACAAAATGAATGCTGCCTTCCAAACAACTCGGAAATCAAAACTTTATGACTTCTTACTAGAAAAAGAGCAACGGACCGCCACTCAAAGTCAGAGTTCCTACTTTGAGGCAAATCCATCGAACTCAACGTCTGATGTCACACAACCATGGAGGAGCACGTTGTAAATGGTAAAGCGTCAACTAAAAGGCAACGTTAAAGGGGACTGTTTGTAACTTCTTACACGTATAAATCATTGCAGGTCGGTGTTCCATGCGCGCTCGCGTGTGTCTACGCTGTTGGGAGGGGGAGACCGTAGCTTTGGTCTCCAGGACCGGAGTCTCTGCTGTACTCTGCTCCTCTGTCTGCCTTCACTCACACACCGCGCTCGTTCTCACTCTTTCACTCCACTCTCACGTGCATGCTGCTCACTCCACACTGCAGAAGAGTTAGTTTAGCTCTGAGAATATCTAGTGAATGTTCAGTGGACGTTTGTGCAGAAATAACTGCTGCAGCTCCTCCAAACCAACAGGTTTCCCGTGTCTTGTGAAGTGACGGGGCTCCGCAGAGAGAAACGTTATCGTCTCCGACCAAAACTCCGGCGTCTCCCCTGTTCCCTCCGGCCGCGGTCGGGAGGCTGAGGCAGGAAAAGCCAACACTAGGATCAGCATTGATTCATGGAGAGACCTTCGTCTGGTCAGCTAACATTACTGCCAAGCAGCTGAAATATAGAGTGATATTGTGCTTTTAGCTGACGTGTGTCTCCTCACTGTGTTGAGCGATGCTCCTTCATGTCTATGTAGAGCGAGCACAAGCGCCAGCAACAGGACGCTGACTTTAGTTGACTTAACGGACACAGGTGTCGCTGTTAACAAGACATTTCTGATTCTTACAAACAGTCCCTTTAAGTA
>CAKAKR010066960.1:0-32622 GCA_916700685.1 Adelosebastes latens | reverse complement strand
TGACCTCCAGATATGTGAATGAAAATGGGTTCTATGGGTACCCACGAGTCTCCCCTTTACAGACATGCCCACTTTATGATAATCACATGCAGTTTGGGTCAAGTCATAGTCAAGTCAGCACACTGACACGCTGACAGCTGTTGTTTCCTGTTGGGCTGCAGTTTACCATGTTATGATTTGAGCATATTTTTTATGCTAAATGCAGTACCTGTGAGGGTTTTTTGACGATATGTGTCATTGTTTTGTGTTGTTAATTGATTTCCAATAATAAATATATACGGACATTTGCATAAAGCAAGCATATTTGCGCACTCCCAGGTTGATAAGAGTATTAAATACTTGACAAATCTCCCTTTAAGGTACATTTTGAACAGATAAAAAATGTGCAATTGATTTGCGATCAATCGTGATTAACTATGGACAATGGACATCAATTGACAGACCGAGTTATATTTTTGCAGTTAGCCTAACTTCCCCACTGATAGTGAGTTTGACTAGTGTAAACGACCTGATGATCCCCCCCCACCCCCCTCTTCTCTGTGTCTCCTGGCTCTGATTACAGGAAAGAGGGAGTGAGTTGGTGGGAGATATGATATCCTTCCAGCCACGCCCAAAACTGACAAGATCTCATGTGTGTTTTGTTAGGGACAGTGGAAGAGGAAGCATTTCTGTAATGCGCGCCTGTATGACAGACTCCTCCTGCTCCGTCTTGTTAGCTGCATTCTTCTGTCTAGTTACGCAGGAAAGCACTTTCTATTTCACACACATTCACCGGTGCTTGGTCATCAGCCAACACACCTGATGGTTTCTGTTTCATACCCCAACCCCCCACCCCCTCTCACTGCACTGACCTGACACAAATCACACCACCCAATGCCGACTTAAGAGGACTCATTTCCATCACCACATCCAAGAATAGCTCAGTGATGTCCAGCTCCAGATCACAGAGGGGTGTCAAGGCCATACACGTAGAGTTTTATTTGGTGCCTTATCAACTGTGTGCGTGTGTGAGAGAAAGTTGTGATCAGACCATGTGTGCAGGCCACTTCTCTCAGGCTGTAGAGGCTAACAGCAGCTGTCAAACTGGTTTTTGCTCCACCTGTGTGCATACTTGGCAACCTTGAGACCTTAAAAAAAAAAAGGGAGGATTTCAAACCAAAGCAGGGGGGTCTGGGGATTCTCCCCCGGAAAAAATGAGCTTCAGAGACCTTTTTTCCTGCATTCTGGTGATTTTAAAGACTGAAAATAATAAAATAACAATCTACTATGCACACTGCAACAGCATTTTTATGTTCAACTTTTGATTTTACCTTTAATTCTCAGGAAAGAATACAGAATAATTTGCCGCTCTGGCGTAAACTTGTATGGCAATAAATGTAAATATCTGGCATAAACTAATATTCATCAGGTTTTTATTCATTTTTAGCCCCCGCCTTAGTATTTCTTTCTCTTAGTTCTCTCCATTTCTCCCTCCATCTCTCACTCACTGAAGGCCATTTCAGATACAATGTGACAACGACACCACTGCGCTCTGAAACCCGTTATTTCCAATGGTTTGCGCCACGTCACGACGGCTTTTCGCTACGTCGAGCAAAGCCCAACTTTGGGCGCTGCACGCTGTGATGTGATGCTGATTTTACCGCAATACGCTAAAGTTTCCTGTCCATGACAGAGTTAGCATGCAGCTTTAGCCATGTTGTCTAATTCTGCTTTTCCTGCAATGTGTGAAACCCCAAAGTGTTTCCATACTTTACTGGATGTGTAGTGGTTACCACTTTGGAATTTCAAATGTGAGGGTGCAGGTCGTATCCACGCGGATCCTCCGCTGTTTTGTACCTCGTCGTTTCGGCTCGCTGCGGTTTGTTTTTGTCGACGGATACGGAACGGATATGACGTCACGTTACTCAGACTACAACAATAAAAGCGGTAACTTCCTTCTACCTCTGCATAGACTCAAATGAAGCAAATATATTGATTCTGGCATTAAAAAAATCTATTTCAAAATCGTTAAAAAAAAATCGCCACACACATAAATGAATCGATTTTTTTTCCCACCCCTAATAAATATGAATCTACACTTGAAGTTCATGACTTGATCAGATGTCACTCGGGGAGGGGCAGATTATCTCGGCACCTTTTTACTTCCCGTCTTGCAGCAAGCTGCAGCATAGCTGCTGATTGGGCGTCCGTAGGAAGAATGTTGTGGATGCCAGGCATTTCCTCCTGGCCATTCATTGTTCCTCTGAAGCACTATGCTAGCTATGTGGTTGACAGACGCAGCCCGTGTAGCAGCTCTGCTGGTCTCTTCAGGCTCTTACTGTCCTGTCCAGGCATGTTTATGCACTTTTTTTTTTCCCTCCACTGACTTCCAGCTAAATGGCTCGGTTGATATGCTGGGAATTTGATGACATCACTGAACTTTCGGATGAAAGATAACACATTTATAAGTGAAGGACATTAGGGACGGTGTATTGGATAGCCGAGACAACACATTTTGACTGTGTGAGAAGAGTCAATAAGGCAGTTTAATTTGCTATCAAAGGTAAATACTGTTAGCTTATCCTGCTGAGAGATGAGCTCACTGATCAAACAATGTGACGAAAGACGCAGCGTTCACGCTGACTTACTGTTAACTTGTTTCTCAACATGAGTCCATTGCTTACCTACTGCCAAGGTAAATTCCATATCTGACAGTAGTACTGGGACACGTCACTGTGCAGCGCTCTGCTGGAAACTGTGTCACTCTCTTCTTCCCTGCCATTGTTCTCCTGATTAACCTGAAACTAACAAGCTACTTCCCTGTCACAATAACAACCTTGTCCACAGTCGTGTCAATGTGAATGAAGTCTGTGTGTGTGTCAAACGGACTGTTTCCCCCCCGACAATATGGCAAACTTGAAAAATTCCACACATTAATAATACGAGTATTAATACCCATGAATGACTCATAATTTAGGGAAGTTGTTTTTATTCCAAGATAGGATTAGGTGGAATTTAAAGATAACTTTTTATGAAAACAAAGCACAGTTCATGATTGTATTAGATTTGTAAAGTATAATGTCTTGTAAAAATGCTATGTTAATGGGACAGTGTCCTCTTTTCTTTCTTTCTTTTTTTTGTTACTTAGTAAACTTGCTAAACAAATGTGGTACATATGTGCCAACTGGACACACGCACAATTCTACAATAACCTTTCAGCATATTCTAATTCAAGTGTTCTGAAAGAAAACTAGACTTCTGCACCTCCTCATGGCTCTGTTTTCAGGCTTTAAAAAAATCTAGCCTGGGACGGGAGACTTTGACCAATCACAGGTCATTCCAGAGAGAGAGAGAGAGAGAGAGAGAGAGAGAGAGAGCTTTCCTATTGGCTGTTCATTCCATGGAGGCAGCTGTAGCAAGCTATGTGGTTTAGCCTGGTTCGCCGGGTTAATCAAGGTCGATTGACAATGATTTGTGTCAAACTGTATGCCGACACTGTTAAACTGAAATTTTAATCTATATATATACCATAATATTATACCATAATATCTTGATACCACCCAAGCCTAGCAAGCAAGGTCACAACAAGTGTGTCCATCACTGTCCATGTGCCCTTGAGCCAAACACAGGTCTACTTCCTGCTCCAGAAGCACCACTCCTGGCCACTAATGCTCTGTGACCTGTCCTCTGATAGAAGTCATCGATGCGTCTCATAGAGAATAAACAAAGACACCTATTCCTTGCAAACTGTTGTATGGTGCATCATCATTTAAAAGTGCATGTGTTAGCTCAGCTTGCATGAATATTCAGTTTGTTCTTCTTGGCTACAGCCAGAAGGCCTGAACAAGACTTTTGAGAGAGAGAGCAGAGGAGGAGGAGGAGGAGGAGGAGGTTAATCTAACTGTCTGAACTGACAGCCTTAATCATCACTGCAGTTCACATAATTGTGATGTTCATTCCCAGCCTCGGCTCTTGATAAGTAGCTGGTGTAGAAATAACACTCGAGTGTATTTAATGAATGTGTAATTTGTGCTCTAATGTCTGTCAGGTTACTTGAAAGGCCACAATTAATCTGGTGGGAGAGAAACAACTGTGGGATTAGGATGTCTGAAGGCTGCGGAGAGGAACTCGCAGCTGACATGTACTGTAGCATGCGCTGTCTTTTAACAGACTGAACTCAAAGCTTTTCCATACTGGTTGTCTAGCTTCGCTGTTTACATGAGTGTGCACATGCGAGGGTTGTATTCCTACTCCGTTTTTCCATCAGCAGATTCCTCTCGTAGTCCGTAGAAGCCGTAGTGTTGGCGAAGCAGACCTCCCACCCGGCAATTGTGAGCAGAGCTTACGGCTTTGAGCTCCCTCTTTCTGCTCCGCTGCTTTTCCTGGGACCGTCACACACACACACAATGTCTACAAGGACTACAAGCTTGTAACCGGCGGCAACACCAAGCATGTTAGCTGTTGATCAACCTCCAGTTGTAAACTTTGAAGTGCATTTTACCAGTGAGAGTTGTAATAGGCTGCTCAGTTGTTGCAGTACTCACAGTCTCAGCAGTCTTAATTATGGTTGAATATTTTTGCTAACTCAGAGCTAGTATTGTCATCGGAATAAGTAATATATGTTAAGAAATCAAGATATATCCTTATATTTTATAAATATATATTTTCTGCAGTGATTTTGCCTCTGTGTTCTCTAGTAGGCTTGACTTTTTGGTGCTGACAGATGACGTTGACACCGCGATTTGATTGGCGCAACATCTGTGTGTGCGCCGGGCACTAAAATATTGAATTATTAGGGCTGTCAATCGATTAAAATATTTCATGATTAATTGCATTGTTTGTCCATAGTTAATCACAATTAATAGCAAATTAATTGCACATTTTTTTTATCTGTTCAAAATGTACCTTATAGGGAGATTTGTCATGTATTTAATACTCTTATCAACATGGGAGTGGGCAAATATGCTGCTTTTTTGCAAATGTATGTATATATTTATTATTGGAAATCAATTAACAACACAAAACGATGACAAATATTTTCCAGAAACCCTCACAGGTACTGCATTTAGTATAAAAAATATGCTCAAATCACAACATGGCAAACTGCAGCCCAACAGGCAACAACAGCTGTCAGTGTGCTGACTTGACTATTACTGGCCCCAAACTGCATGTGATTATCATAAAGTGGGCATGTCTGTAAAGGGGAGACTCGTGGGTACCCATAGAACCCATTTTCATTCACATATCTTGAGTTCAGAGGTCAAGGGACCCCTTTGAAAATGGCCATGATTGTTTTTCCTTGACAAAATTTAGCGCAAGTTCGGAGTGTTATTTAACCTCCTTGGCGACAAGCTAGTATGACATGGTTGGTACCAATGGATTCATTAGTTTTTTTCTAGTTTCCTTTGATACCAGTATCTTCACTCTATCGCAAGTTGCGTTAATGCGTTAAAGATATTAGTGGCGTTAAAACAAATTTGCGTTAATGTGTTGTTACCGCGTTAACTTTGACAGCCCTATAGGGTATAAAGAACACATAGCCACATGCATAAAATCTGAGTAAAAATGTTTTACTTTTTTATTTAATCAGAACAGTGAGATCTACATTTACATTTATCACAGTCCCTGTAACATCCAACATCATATCACTACTTTGAGAGGGCACATACACTGAGAGCGTGCATCTCTTTCCAAATGAAAAAAAATATTGACTGAGTTAATCTTTGCCTGTAAACTGTTAATTAAAAATCGATACAGTATCACAAAACATATTGCGATTTTCGATATTTTCTTACAGCCCTACTTATCAACTATTAAATTTATCGTGAACTATTTTGATAATTGATTAATCGGTTTGAGTAATCTTTTTAATTTCTTAAATGTGAATATTTTCTGGTTTCTTTATTCCTCTATGACAGTAAAATGAAGTTGTGGACAAAACAAGACATGTTCAAGAATTTTTCACCATTTTCTGACATTTTATAGACCAAACAACTAAACGATTTAATCGAGAAAATCATCCACATATTAATTGACAATCAAAATAATTGCAGCCCTACTCCCATGCAGTGTAAAAGGTGAAAATATAACTATGTTAAAATGCTCAGTACCATTACAGTCAAAACCGTTGAGACCAGTAACTGAGCCCAGTCAGCCTGCTGTGTGCTTCTGTGTAGTGTTTATAATGTGTGTTTATAGGAGGAAGCTGGAGTTGGAAATGTGTGTCACAGCCCAGCAGTGAGTCAGGGCAGCGCCGCTGATACGAGGGCAATAACTGCAGAACTGTGTCTCCATTTGGACCGAGGCAAATGAGCTGGTTCAGACGGAAAACCGTGACTCATAGGCTCAGGCCTTTGTCACAGACTTGTGACACTGCGGATCATATGTCTGGCTGCAGTTATGAGTTTTCCTGTCCCACCGTCTGAAATATTGTGCTTTCTTTTCCATAGTTGAGTGTCAGCGAGTGAAGGAGCCAACGAGGCCTCACAGAGCATGCAGCAGACGACGAGGCTTAGCAGGCCTCTGTGCTGCTCTTGTGGTTCAACCTCTCCTTCACGTGACGGAGTACAGCGTTCAGCCTTTAGCCACCAGTTTACCGCTGATAAATATGCTCTTTTACAGAGCTCAGTCTTGTGACTCGTCGCTGCTTTAGTTGACTTCTTATGCGTTACTTAAAGACAGAATGCAAGGATGATATTTCTTTCCTTTCTTTGTCTTCCTGCTTCCCCTTTTCCTTTTCCTTCTTTCTCTGAAGTGGCCTCTATGAAAACCGCCTTTGTGTGTCACAGGTGTTTTCATCAGCCGTTGCTAAGTAGGGCTGACTGTGTGTGTGTGTGTGTGTGTGTGGTGGCCAAACAATGGTTTCTTAGTTGTGCCCTGACAGACCTCTGGCCCTTATCTTTTGTTTTGGGAGGGGGCAGCAGGACCCCACCCACTCATGTTCGTTTGTTCGTTCTCTGATGACAACTGATGCCAGACTCCGCCTCTAGAATTCCTTTTTGTCATCTTCAGTGTTTCAGCTACCTGAGGCTCCATAGATTCTCGGCTTAGGGGCTGGGTGATATGGCTTATAACTAATATCTCTCTTCGATATACAATATACATCTCAAAATTTTCACATTTGCTTCTAGAATAACTAGGGATGTTAATAATTAACCGCGAACCGACATTAAGTATTTTAACCGATTAATGCTATCGGTTAAAACGGTTAAAAGAAATGTTAATAATGAATAATAAAAAGCTGAGGAAAAACCTTAAGAGAGTCTGAGCCGGAGTTACAGATACAGGAAGTTGGCTCGGGTCTTGAGCTCGCTTGAGCGGAGCGAGTTGTAGCCTCGTAGCGTTTATTCACCGACAAAATAAACTGTACACACACTGTCTGCTACATCTACGTTCACAGCTATAACGCCACCGTCTGTCGGAAACTCGTTGAAGTTACGCCGTGCTGACAGACCGTATGTGTGTGACAATGGTGAGCACGAAGCTACCAGCAGAGCTACAGATTTTAATGTAGCACAAACACACACACTGTTTGTCGGACATCGCTATCGTTAATCCGGGCAGACAGAGTATCGTTACGCCGGGCAGACGCACAGCGGACAACCCGCTAAGCTAAATGTGCGGTGGAGACTTTTACTGGGAAAGTGTCTGCATGTCCGCGACACTACACGGACGGGTGAACTGGAGACAGTGAGCGCAGCATTGTGGCTGCTACAGTAGCTCTCCTGACGGTGAACTGGGGACTCAGCTGTCTGTTGTGCTCCTGCAGCTGGCGCACAGCTGCATGCGAGGCACAAATCTTGTCGGTTAACGGTTAATAATCCGTTAACGAGGGTCGGTTATCTGTTAAGGAAATCTTTCAAAATTAGCATCCCCAAGAATAACATAACTGTTTGATTTAACCGTTCGTTCGATCATGCGTATGATCATACCAGTGTGATCATTCTAGCAAACTAATCTGAATTTCTGGGGAACAAACCGCGTATATGACATTTTAGAAAGCTTTAAATTTTTAAATTCCACATCAGACTGTCCTGACATTATCTGAGTGACCCTCTGAGGTGGTCCGCCATTATTCTGAAGTGAAATTGGTCTGTGGAAAAAGGGAGGTTTCTCAATGTCACTCTGAGGGAGTGTACTGTCATTTTGAGGTCAGGTTGGTCTTTGGGAATGTGTTCTTTTTTTAAAATTATCATTCATTTTATTTGTTTGATATTTATTTAGTTTTATTTATTTATTTGTATTAGGGCCGTCAAGGTTAACGCAAATTCGTTTTAACGCCGCTAATTTCTTCAACGCATGAGCGCAACTTGAGATTTTTAGGTTGTGTAGCGGGCTCAGTTTTAAAGCTAGAGTGAAGATACTGGAATCGTATGAAACTAGAAAAACCTAAGGAATCCATTGGTACCAACCATGTCATACTAGCTTGTCTGAAAGGAGACTTTGGTGAGGAAAAACTGGCATGGCCATTTTCAAAGGGGTCCCTTGACCTCTGACCTCACGATATGTGAATGAAAATAGGTTCTATGGGTACCCACGAGTCTCCCCTTTACAGACATGCCCACTTTATGATAATCACATGCAGTTTGGGGCAAGTCATAGTCAAGTCAGCACACTGACACACTGACAGCTGTTGTTGCCTGTTGGGCTGCAGTTTGCCATGTTATGATTTGAGCATATTTTGATGCTAAATGCAGTACCTGTGAGGGTTTCTGGACAACATTTATCATTGTTTTGTGTTGTTAATTGATTTCCAATAATACATATTTACATACATTTGCAAGCATATTTGTCCACTCCCATGTTGATAAGAGTATTAAATACATGACAAATCCCCCTTTAGGGTACATTTTGAACAGATAAAATATGTGCGATTAATCTGCAATTGATTGCGATTAAATATTTTAATCGATTGACAGCCCTACTTTCTGCTTATTTAATTAATGTTGACTGACTAAATGATTGAATGAATGTGAAATTGCCGATCATGTTCACAGGACGGTCTCTTTTATTTTGAAGTCACTTCTTATGTGTTCTTATCCTAATGCCTAGTATATACACATACGGCAAAAACAACTTAGTTGGGGGGCTAGTTTGATTGTCTTTCAAAGAGAAGGCTTGACTGCAGTGTTCTACACTGGGTGGTGTTTTAAGTGATTTTGCAGAGGATAGTAGTCCACATCTGCTCTCTTGGAACCGAATCCCCTCTTTTTCTTCGGAAATGATTCTTCTGTGCTCGGCTCCTCTCCAGGATCTTCCTCCGTTTTGAATTGACTTGAACTCAGGACAATGATTGATGTTAAACTGGTGGACGTGGTTGTTCAGTTTGCTGTGTGTGTGTTTATGTGTGAGACGGAGAGCGAGTCTCCTGCATGTCAACACAGCCTGCTGTTGTACTCCATAAATATATTACTAAAAATGCACAATGAATATCTCGATATAATGATACGGTCAACCCACCGCCACATCACACATATAATTACATTCAGATATATATCTGATATATTCGATGCGTCGCTCGCACATCAGTTGCAAGAAAGCAACACTGAAATAAAGTTTCAGTGTTGCTTTCTTGCTCTTCCACTTTTCCTCTCTCATACTATCCCTAGATTTAACTAGGAAGTAAGTAGGACAACACTTAATCAGTGTGTCAAGTAAAGGGAGGAATGACGGGAGGTTTTCATAATGTAAAACTTCTCTCCCCTCTTCTTTTCCTCCCTGCAGCGTGCGTCAGTGGGCCCGCAGGCTCCACGCCGGTGCTGAGTCAGGATGAAGAGGTTCAGGCGACACGGCCAGGAGTCCCACAGAGATCGACTCAAACAGGAGCTCTTCCAGTTCAACAAGGCAAGTGAAATCCCGACGGGACACACAACACAACAGCAGCAGACGTGAATCTGGTCCTCATTAGTTGTTAGAATAGAATGTATACCATTTAACTGTACTTAAAAAAACAAAAACCTGCTTCCCAATGTTGGCATAGTTTCCCCTCAGCTGTTTCTCCGTTTGGTTGCATTTGCACTGCAGAAAGGTGCACAGCTTTATCAGTGTCCACACAGGATTTGCCAAGTGTTACGTGGTTTTAACAACAGCTTGTTCAGCTACTGTTTTGTCATTTTGTGTTTACACCTACACACCTACTTTGACCTTTAAATAAACTAGTAAGAGATTGTGGTTACATGAGCTGATTTCCTCCTTTCAGACCAAGCACACACACGGTTTAAGAGCAAGCCGAGGGCAATATGATAAGGTGGAGATGAAGAATGTTGTTGGCCAATTTCACTAGTTGTGTATGGATTTTTTTTTTTTGTTAGTCAGAAATCTTATTTATAAACCTAATTTTGATTAATTAATTTTGTGCGCTCCTGGGTGCATTTTTTGATCTGCACTGGAGTTGTAATTTTTTTGCACGTGATTATGATCTTTTCATTTTGGCTTTAATTGTGAAGCACTTTTTTAAAGTCAGAATTTTTAAACTGGGTGATTGATTACTCTGACTTTAAAGATGATGACTGCCATGTCACTGCTGTTGGTGGTTTATAGGTACGGTACGTGTGATGAATTAATGGTAATTCAGATGCTATATATAGGCACACATAGCTGTGTGAAGGGATGTCACGAGAACCGATACTTTGGTACCGAGTCGATGCCAAAATTCTGAAAATGTGACGGTACTCGTTTTTCTACAATACCGCAGGTCACGTCAGGGCTCGAGACTAACGGCGTACCGTCATCCCGGTAACGATAGAAAATGTCCCTGATGATGCTACATTGTGAACAACAAATCTGTTTTGAAATCGGCAGGAGAGCTAGTAACGTTAGCTGCTAGCAGCACAGTCCTGCTAAATAATGGAGCAAATGTACGGAGGTTGCTTTGAGTTACATTATGATGTTCACGCTCTATTCAGTAAAAATGAGTATTGGGCGGAGGTATATTTCAAAGCTTCATGATGTGTTCAAATGTAATCTTGTAAAATTGAGTTTTTGGCGAGGCGAATCATCAGGGATTAATGATAAATTCACAAAATCCAGAATGCTAACGGTAATAAAGAAGTGTATGTTAAAGTACAGGGTTCGTTACTGTGGTATATCGCATCGGTATTGAGAATCGTGGAATTTCACTGGTATTGGTTATCGACTACTAAATTTCTGGTATTGTAACATCCCTAGCTGTGTGTAATGGTCGTGTACAATGGCTGCTGCTGTTGCCTTGTTGTTGGAGGGCCGTGCCGGTGTGGAACTGGTGAAACCGCGCTTCTTCTTTGCCGTTCTCTTTATTGACAGGTATAAAGGCTGGTGGATCATACAGAGGTATTGGTTGCCTATGCATATTTCTGTCATTGTGTGTACTCAGAGTTGTATATATATCTGGTCTGTGGAGAATACTAAACATGCAGAAAAAGTGTATTACAGAGGTTCCTATAAAGAGCGATCGGCATGAAGTATTTTTATCCTGATCGATTATTCAACAATTGACCCTTCGCTAAGCCCCGCCCCCGCCCCCCCACTGCTATTCCTAATTTTTGGGGAAAGCGATTTCAGAAAGAAGCAGACAGAAGGCTTTACAATATGCATTTGGAGGATATATCCAGGATGTCAAACTCACTCAGCAGCAGATTAAAAAGACAAAAGGCCTCCAGATCACAGTGTAAAAGTGAACCACCATCACCTGGTGATCGAGAGAGAAGACAATGAAATTAAGGAACAACACTGTTCCTGTAAAGCCGGGTCTGTCTCCATTCACTGTTACAATCATTACAAAGCAGTATGTGTATACCTTCAGTAGTTTGCATAGCATTGTGCTAACACTAGTTAATGATGTGCTAACGCACTCTGCTATTGCTGGCTCCACAGGTTTTTACGTCTAAACGTAACGTTTTAGAAACGTATACCTCCTTCCAGCCGCTCCAGGTAACGAGTATCACTATTACACAACGATTAACCATGACTAGCTCTAAATCCACAAAACCAGCCTGAAAATGAAGAAAATCTGTCTGCTAGTCTGCGTTCGAGGGGCGGAACTTAGTGTAAGGTCGCTTAACTAAACAAGTAGTCCTCCTTCAAAAACACATCAGTAATGCACGTCACAGTCATGACAGAGGAAGTGACAGAGGGGGGGGCTTTGACACAGCAGGATTCATGTTTCTATGTTATCTGTAACCCTTCCTATTCCCTGTCCACATGCTGTTATCTGCGGTGTCTTGTCTCCATCCTGTCCTGACATTGTCTCTGCTATCTCCGTCCGTCCTCTCTCTCCTCTCCAGACAGTGGAGCATGGATTCCCCCACCAGCCCAGCGCTCTGGGCTACAGTCCCTCCCTGCAGCTGCTGGCCATCGGGACCCGCTCCGGGGCCATCAAACTGTATCCTTCCCTCCGCCTCACTGTGTGTGTGTGAAATAGTTGTCAGGGAGGAATCTGTCATGTTTGAACTTGAGGCAGGCAGTGCTAATGAGCGGCTGCTAAATCCTCGTCTGCGGTTCACATGGGTACCTGGTTCAGGTGCTTTCGTTTTTTCCCACGCTGTTGCTCAACACCGCCCGCCGTTCTCACACAGTGGAGTCTGTGCTGCCACGGCCGTTCACACACAATTCTGCTCATTGACAGTGCAGCGGAGCCAGTCGGTACTCTCTCCCCATTGACACAGAGATAACCACGGTACCTTCTCTCATTAGGATATTCCATTCATACAATGCAGCAGATTGTTCCTGGATAAAAACTGCAAGAGGGCACAGATGAAGGCAAATGTTTTTAATGAATAATATGAGTCAAAAGAACAGAGCAGCTTCTGTTCTTTTTATGTAGCACACAAATCATTTGATAATGGGGATGAACTGTATGAGGAAAATATATATATATTTTTTTCAGACCTATATTGCAATTAAGATTCAGTGAGTTAAACTGGAGTTCTGCATTTGTGGTATACATAATACCACAGAAGATATGGTTGCACCAACCATAATCACAATCTTTACTTGTTCATACATGACTAGAATCAGATAAAATAATGCAGCTGCCTGTTTCTTTAGGTCCTTGCATTTTTTTTTTTTTTAAGACACAGTGAAATGGAAAAATACATCTCCAATCCTGTGTCCTTGTGTCAACTGTTCATTTATCTCTTGTTAAATGCTATGCTAAAATGTGTTAAAAAAAATTTCAATATCAAAATGTCCCTTAATTCTCTTCCTGTAAAATATAAAAATATACTCCTCATTCATTTGAACATAACAGATGGAAATACAAAGAGCTGTGAAATGAACGTGTTATTAGGAAATAAATGTCCCCTGAAATTAAATTAAAATAGGCCTTTGAAAAACATCCTTTTTAAAATAAAAACCTATTTGTTTTATTTTTTTATTTAACTATATTCACTCATTTCTATATTTATATTTACATTTATTTATGTCAGGATTTATTTCATAGTCATATTCATTTCTCTGGGCATATTTATTTATTTAATTATGTATCCATTTAGACGTGGCATTCCATTCTTCAGTGCTCACAGTTTTTTTATGTTCCTATGCACAGATGTGCTTTAGTTAACACTTAGATTACTTATTCATTGTTAAACTATTATTTAGAGTTTGAATGATAAAATAGAGTCAAATAAATCACAAATATCACTCAACCAATCAGCCTAAATTAGGGGAATATATTGAAAATACCAACCTCATTTAAAAAGGCACACTACATAGCCTTACTTGTAATACTTGGATATTATTCCTACTGTTTCTTCAGGTTCTTATTCTGCAATCCATTTATATTGTGTATATTTCACCTCACTATAAATCACTTTTTGTCCTGCGGCAATAACCATATTTCCCCGCGAGTATCACTGTTTCATCTCCTGTCATTTTATCTCACAGTACTCCTAATTCGTTCTGATGATGGTGCATGTGATTGGCTTGTAATCGAGAAGAGTTTGAGTTCTCTGAGCCAGCTGATTACCAGCTTTTGATAACCAGGATCACCAATGTTACGCTCCGGTGAAGCCAGCTAACCCAAAGCTATGCAATACAGGACCCTGGTGTCTTTTTATCACTGTAGGACCAATAGGACTGTATGTGTCTGTCATCACAAATCCAGTGTGTCCTTGACCAGTGGCCAGGTATGGAGCTCCAGGTGTGGAGTTCATGGGTCTACATGATGAGAATGCTGCCGTCACACAGGTGCACTTCCTCCCCCACCAGGTACAGTAAAAGAACATATACAGCAGCATTTCTGCTTTTTAAAGTTACTATGAGGAACTTTTAACTGATTATGAAACAGTCTCAATGTAATACTGATGCCTCTATATGACCTACATAATTAAACAAGACCATCCAGGTTTTCTGAAGGGACTCTGGTGCTCGGAAACACTGCAGATTTTGTCCTCAGGGGCCGCCAAAATCAACACAAAATGAAAGTTCCTCATAGTAGCTTTAACGTAGCCTGCCTTGTTTATCATATAGGAGACAGTCTTTTGTATGGAACTGTATGGAACATTGTTAGCCACTTGTGAATGCCTTTTTCATCGCTTTTTTGGCCAGTATTGATTGATTGTGGCTTATGTTTAGCTCGAACTGGTGACTCTGCTGGATGACAACAGTCTACACATGTGGACTTTAAAAGCTCACAAGGGACTCTCCGAACTGCTGGAGATAGGACGCTTCACACTCACTGGACCACCTGGGTAAAACACGCAGACACACTCATACAGATGTCCCCCTTTTTTTACCCTTTTCCAGTGCAGGTAGTTTTCAAGGAACTGTTTTAGGAACTTCTGAAATGTATCTACTAGGGCTGTCAAAGTTAACGCATAATAACGCATTACTGCAAATTTGTTTTTAACTTGCGATTTTTAGGTTGTAGCGGGCTCAGTTTTAAAGCTAGAGTGAAGATACTGGTATCATATGTAACTAGAAAAACCTAAGGAATCCATTGGTACCAACCATGTCCTACTAGCTTGTCGCAAAGGAGGTTAAATAACGCTCCAAACGTTTGCTAAATTTTGGCGAAGAAAAACTGACATGGCCATTTTCAAAGGGGTCCCTTGACCTCTGACCTCAAGATATGTGAATGAAAATGGGTTCTATGGGTACCCACGAGTCTCCCCTTTACAGACATGCCCACTTTATGATAATCAAATGCAGTTTGGGGCAAGTCATAGTCAAGTCAGAACACTGACACACTGACAGCTGTTGTTGCCTGTTGGGCTGCAGTTTGCCATGTTATGATTTGAACATATTTTTTATGCTAAATGCAGTACCTGTGAGGGTTTCTGGACAATATTTGTCATTGTTTCGTGTTGTTAATTGATTTCCAACAATAAATATACACGTACATTTGTATAAAGCAGCATATTTGCCCACTCCCATGTTGATAAGAGTATTAAATACTTGACAAATCTCCCTTCAAGGTACATTTTGAACAGATAACAAATGTGATTAATTTGCTATTAATCGCGATGAACTATGGACAATCATGCGATTAATCTTAAATATTTGTATCGATTGACAGCCCTAGTATCTCCATTTCAACATATCCATCAAGGCACTACATACCTACCCTGTTTGATAAATCCTGTATAAACATACTGTATACTAGAGATGCAACGATTAGTCGATAAATCAATTTGACAATCGGCAGAAAATTATTTTGATGATTAATTCATCGTTTCAGTCGTTTTTCAAGCATAAAATGTCAAACAAATTTCCTGGTTCATTTTCTCAAATGTGAGTATTTGATGCATTCTGTTGTCATATATGATGGTAAACTGAATATCTTTGGCTGAATAAAACAAGCTAATAATGCTAATACCTCCGGCTCTGAGAAATTATAACTGTCATTTTTCACTTTTTTCTGACATTTTTATAGACCAAACAATTATCGAGAAAATAATCTGCAGATTCATAGAGAATGAAAATAACCGTTAGCTGTAGCCCGGCTTTATACAAACTGCAGCTGTTCATCATTCCTCCAAGTGATCTCACCACCCTCTTCTTCTTTTTCTCCTCATCCTCAGTGCCCCTCCCAGTGTTACCAGGGTGACAGCAGTGCTGGCTCACTCCTCAGGGGAGCTGCTGCTGTTGGGGACAGAAGGAGGACATGTCTTCATAGTTGAAGTCCCAGGGTTCAGAGAGCTGGAAGAGAGGAACATTAGTCTCGACCAAGTGGCCAGCAGGTCAGCAACCACAACACAGTGCACATAGTTTATAGCCTTCATTTCACAATATCACCACACTGAGCCAGGGAGGGGAGATTTCTGTGTAACAATAGTCTACAAATCAACAGCATTTATAGCATCCATTATCAATGTGTCCAGCATCTCACTCAAATCTTCACTCCAGCCAACAATATACCAGAATTTATTCATATGAAATAGAGCTGGAGGTTAAATAACGCTCCAAACTTGCGCTAAATTTTGGCGAGGAAAAACTGCCATGGCCATTTTCAAAGGGGTCCCTTGACCTCTGACCTCAAGATATGTGACTGAAAATGGGTTCTATGGGTACCCACGAGTCTCCCCTTTACAGACATGCCCACTTTATGATAATCACATGCAGTTTTAGGCAAGTCATAGTCAAGTCAGCACACTGACACACTGACAGCTGTCATTGTTTTGTGTTGTTAATTGATTTCAAATAATAGATATATATACATACATTTGCATAAAGCAGCATATTTGTCCACTCCCATGTTGATAAGAGTATTAAATACTTGACAAATCTCCCTTTTTAAGGTACATTTTGAACAGATAACAAATGTGATTAATTTGCGATTAATCGCAGTTAACTATAGACAATCATGTGATTAATCGTGATTATATATTTTTTTCATCAATTGACAGACCTACAAATTGGCAATGAATCAAATTACTAAAAAGTAGTTGCCACACAGACAACCTGGGGCCCCAGACGCCACTAAACACACAAGAGCCACATAGTTGAGTCCACCGTAGTGTGTTGAATGAAGTGCAGCGCTTAATCCTACAAAGCAGTGAACTACAGTAGGACGCTACAGACCACATTGAAAAACAAACAACCACAATATAAAGATTTGCAACCTGGTGATATTACCTGCCGTGCTTGAGATATTTTACCCGGTAGGATAGAACGGTAGAGTTACATAACTGGAAATCAGAGACCCACAAAAGTGTATTTGGGGTCAACGTTAAATTTAGTTGAACTTTGGCTTCGAGACCTGGTGGAGAATTGGGCCTGTTGTGGCTCATGTGGCTGCCGGCGAGAGTGCAGTCGCTCTCTCCATTGGAAATAATGGCCAGGCTCTTAGCAGTGTTGAACTGGAGCTGAGCCAGTGAGGGTCTGGGGCCCTTATTAATCCAACCTTGGTGGCAGTATGAGAGCACATGTTGAGATGTGAGACCTCTTGTAGTTTGTGATCCCTAAATCCAATTTATTAACTGTACCTCTGTTGTACAAGACACAACTGCCTATATATAGGGAAGAAAGTTAAAAAGACAGTTTTACATTGTTTATGGTTAATCCATTTGAAATACTGGGAACTGCTGTGCGTTTCCACAGGGAAAAGTAAATCTGAAAAAGGTCAAAGCTACAGAGTATTACTGTAAGCTTGAGTTGTTTTTTTCAAGCATTTGTGTTGAGTGCATCCGGGGAGACACCCTTAAAGGGATAGTTCGGTTTTGAAGCGGGGTTGTATGAGGTACTTATCCATAGTCAGTGTATTACCTACAGCAGATGGAGTTTGGAGAAACAGACAGGAGTACCAGCACGGGAGCAAAGCAATGTACTGCTGTGGACGGGGGGCAGCAGCAAAACGCATTTTAAAACAAAATAATAAATCAATAACAATTTAAGTGTACGCTATATTTAGATTATTTTCACCGCTTTACCTTGCTGTCAGACAGCCCTTTCTGACGGGGAACTGAAGCTCTTTATCTATGCTCTTTTCAAAGCCACCAGACTCCTTTGAGAAAAACAGTAATTTTACCTCGCAGAACACAGGAGTTGCTGCATCGATCAGTTAGATTGTTTGTATTATTGTGAGACTTTTGGTGAATCCAAAGTCACACAATAACACAAACAAACTAACCGATCAAGGCAGTAAAATGACTTGTTTTGTCAATGGAGTCTGGTGGCTTTGAAGAGACCATAGATGGATATAGCGGCTTTGGTTACCCTTCAGAAAGGGCTGTCTTACCGCAAGCTAAAGCAGTGAAAATATTCTAGATATAGCTTACACTTAAACTGATATTGTTTTTTTGTTTTTTTCTAATTTTGAATATGTTTTAAAATCCGTTTTGCTGCTGCCTCCATCCACAGCGGTACATTGCTTTGCTCCTGTGCTGGTAGTCCTGTCTGTTTCTCTGTGTCTCCAAACAATTGGTGTGCCGACCGTCATCTACGTACTGTAGGTAATACACTGACTGTGGATAAGTACCTCATGCGACCCCACTATAAATCCGAACTATCCCTTTAAGGGTGTCTCCCCAGATGCACTCAACAGTAATACTCAGTAGCTTTGCCTTTTCTCAGATTCTCTGTGGACAGCAGTTCCTTATTTCAAGTGGATTGACCATAAACAACCTAAATGTGTATCGATCGTTCAAACTAAACCGCTGTCACACACAATACAATATATCCCTGTGTCATCAACAAATGTGCTCCGTGTACACTGCCTCTGAGTCTCTACAGATCAGATTGATGTTCTGTCTCCCATCTCTTACACTCATTCTTTCCTCTCTCCTGTGTGTTATCCTCTTCCTCCCGTCTCCTCCAGCGTGCCAGACGACTACATCGGCCGCAGGAATCTGGAACACGTAGAGGCCTTACAGGAGAACCCGGTCAACCCAAACCAGGTCGTTATCGGCTACGGACGCGGTCTCATGGTCATCTGGGATCTGGAGAAACAGTGTGCCATCCAGCACATCCCCGCCACACAGGTAAATGTTCTGTAGCTCCAGTGTAATTCCTCTGACCTGAATAGAACACCAGCCAGGCCTGGATCAGCTGCGGTTATAACCGGCATGCTTAATCGTGGTATTCGCCTGTGTGTATTTTCCATGTAACCGTAGCAACTGGAGAGTGTGTGGTGGACAGAGGACGGAGCCTACATTCTCAGTTCACACAGCGATGGAAGTTACTGTCGATGGATGGTGGGTGCCGAGGACGTGAACGAGGAAGAGGAGAAGTCCGACATTCCTTACGGTGAGGATAAAGAGGTCTCCACTGCATATTTGGCTTTTTACTGCATGAAATGTGTGATGATAACTCGTCTTTTATCGCTGCAGGACATTTCCCCTGCAAGGCCATTTCTAAAATAGTCCAGCTACCTACAGAAGAAGGGTGAGTTCACTTCATTCACCAGTGAGATTAATTTGTGACGTCTGTCAGTGAAAGTGGTTCTAACGTCCTCACCGTTCTAATGTTTAACTTTATTCACGTGACCTATTGTTACACATTAATCGCTGTGCAAACTGAACTGAACTTGAACCTGTATGTGTGTGTGTGTGTCTGTGTGTGTACGCAGGCCTCCGTTCCTGCTGTTCAGCGGTGGCATGCCCAGGGCCAGCTACGGGGACAGACACTGTATCACAGTGATCCACAGTAAAACACACGTGGCCCTGGACTTCACCTCCAGGATCATCGACTTCTTCGCCATCAAAGCCGGACCGCAGCACACAGGCAGGCGACACACACACACACACACACCAACACAAAAGAACCGACGTATGGCAAACACACTCATGCACACTTATGGAAAGGAAGCTAACAGTGAAAGCAACAGTGTTAACATGGGGGGGGACCAGAGGTTCGGTGTTACGCTTCCGCGCCGACAGCGTCGGTCGGGACGGCGTTATCAGCTGTAACCGCCGTATGAGAGCAGAGTGGCAGCCGTGAGCTAGCCAGTGGGGCACGCACTCATGCACTAAAAGCAGGCACGGCCAGCCTGGCGATGTCAACAAAGCACACACAGAGAGAGAGAGACTTCATTCTCTGCTCAGGTAGACATTACTCCTCTATATCTTTACATAGACAATAGTTGTTTGCTGCTATATTACTGCTCTGGATATCGTATAGAGCATCTTTAAAGTCTTTGCTTAATCCATACAGTATCTGCCCGGCATAAGGACCACTCTGCCAATTATAACACATTAAACTCAGTTTCCTGTTTGCTATCAGACAGGCACTACTATCAAGAGTCTTCATCTAGCATTGAAACCCATTGTGTGTTTTTCTCCTGTAATCTGATCTCTCCCAGTAAACTGGTTTCTTGTGTGCATGTAAAAATGCTCATTGTTGAGCTCTCACTGTTGACCTGGGGAGGGTGCGAACAGCCTGAAGACGTGTCATCTCTGATACAGAGCAACCAATTTTGCAATGCAAAATGTTACAGCGGACAGTCCGGGTGTGCTCACTCTAGGTTATGAGAGTGGTTTAGATCATTTGTTTAAACTGGGTCTTTGTTTCGGTGTGATTTCACTAGAGAGATTTACGACCCAAGAACGTTTTCAGACACTGGCACAGCACTATCGAGACCAGTCTAGACAAGTGAGACAAACCTAACCCAGGTCAGTGTGTACAGTATATATATAACTACTGTTATTGCGCCTCTCTGTCCGTCTGCAGGAGATCCCAGTGCGCTGGTGGTCCTGGTAGAGGAGGAGCTGGTAGTGATCGACCTGCAGACGGAGGGCTGGCCGGTCATTCAGACACCGTACCTGGTTCCCCTCCACAGCTCCGCCATCACCTGCTCCCACCACGTCTCCGCCATCCCCCTCAAACTGTGGGAGAGGGTCATCGCTGCCGGAGACCTGCAGAGCACACACTACTCCAAAATGGTACGCCTTGGGCAGATGTCACCAAGAGCTGTGAAGTGTTTCCTCTTCAAATAACAATGAACTTCACTGTCTTTGATTTTAAAAAAACAGTTCCATTGAGTTTGTAATTTTATTAATTTCCTGCCATCCCTTTTTTGTTTGTCATGATCATTTTTCACTGCTTTTGTCACATCACAAGAAATTTCTAAAGACATATTATGGCTGTCATGACTTTCACTACACGGTTATCGTGGCCAAAAGAATTCACGATAACTAGAAATGACTTTGATTTGATGTCCCATCTAATCAACATTGACCTTATTAGAAATGTCTTTCTGTGTCTCAAACTTTGACACTAAGCTCAATACGTTTTGACCAGAACCATGGGTTAGAGTTTACCACGGGTGTAAATAAATGGACATGTTTTTTAGATTGTCCGTCTTGTCCAGTCTCATGAACGCAATGTCTTAGGAATGCCTTGAGGGAATTTCATCAAATGTGTAACTGATTAGATTTTGGTGGTCAAAGGTCGCTGTGACCTCACAAAACGTGTTTTTGGCCAAAACTCAAGAATTCTTATGCTTATCATGACAATTACACACAAACGTCTAACAAGATAACATGATGAAGTGATGACATTTTGGACAGACATAGATGTAAACTGCAACTTGACTGATTTGCGGAGGCATACAACCGCGAGGCGGTAATTCCAGTTTTCCAACTAGGTTTAAGGCTATATTAACATCTAATGCCTCATTTCCAATGCATGGCTAGACTTGACTCAACTCACTTTTGGATATTTTTCCGCTGCAGATAGTACCCCCTCAGTGTAGGCGGGACTCAGTGTAGGCATACGCGTGAAACTGTTTGTCATCTTAAACGGGACACTCGCTGATTCCTTTCCGCAACCAAACAGAGGAACATCTGCACTTTGTTGTCGTAGTAATTGTACGGTGTAGTGTACAGCCTAGTTTTGCGGACTGCCAATTTGTAAAAATCTGGTCGAGTGAATAAAATGATTGTAGTTGCTATTGACAGTGGCTTGGCTATTTAAAAACGGCAGGTTTGGCTTTGTGCAGGACGTCCCATTTCGCGCAAGTTACGATTCTAGTGATGGTTCTCTCTGACCAATCGGTGGTCTGCAGTGTTTTAACTCCACCTTGTAGTATCGGCTCGCTTGGAATCTCAACCAAGGTGGTACTAAAAAGTACCAGGTACTATCCACAACTTTTATGAAAAACAAAAAAATAGCGAGCCATGCAGTGGAAATGTGGCATGTTTAAACACATGATGGTGCACGTAATACAAATCTGCTGAGCCCACAACATTATAACGGTCCGTCTGCTGAGAGACATTTACCCAAACTCTAAAGCTGTTCATCCTACACGGTATGCTGCATATGGACACATTCCTTCAGTGGCATTAAGTCGGTATTATTGTTAAACTTTCATTTCCCATCTCTCTCCTAGCAGCCTTGGCCAATAACAGGAGGCCAGAACATGGCCCCAGACCCTCCCCAGAGAGACCTGCTGCTCACAGGGTCAGTTCTGAACTCTGGAAAAATATCTATTGGAACATTTCGTTGACAGATTTAACAATATCCTCCTTTATTTGTGTGCGTTTGTAGGCACGAGGATGGGACGGTGCGTTTCTGGGATGCATCAGGAGTCTGTCTCTATCCCATGTATAAGTTAAGCACAGCCGGAGTGTTCCACACTGACGCCGACCCCAATGATAACCTGAACCAGGGCACTGAAGGAGAGTGGCCGCCATTCAGAAAGGTGAGCGTCTGTTATACATTTTTAACATCGAAAAGGTATTGATGAACCAAACCTCCGTTCTTACAAAACTTTTCTGGAGCTTTCAAGCACAACCTGCTGTTGAAAAAGCTCCGGAAAAATCTAGATAAGACTTCTGTCAAACTAAGGTCACGAATGCATTGTGTCAATGAACTGTCCCAATTAAAACTGAAGTGGGAAAGCTTCTGACTGATTCACATACTATTATTATTTGTCTTTAAGGGGCAATCCACCAGTCTTAAACACAAAGATATGTTTACTCTTCACAGTAGTAATTTAGGGGGGCGAATCTTTCGGTATCTCATGATTCGATTGAAAATCGATTCTGGATTCAGTACGTAGGGGTAATAATTTCAGGATCTACTCCAGTCCACTGTGCGCTAATAAAGGCGGTGTGGCAAATTATGGCATGAAAGCAGAGTAAAGTGTGTCTAAGATTATGGAGTTTTTGCACTTGAAAAAGTTTCTATCAACTGATTGCAATAACGTAAACACACAGAGACAAAATGTAACATTTATTCATGCTAAACTTGCACAAATAAACTTTTTAATAAAACGTTTTTAGTATTGCTTATTTTTATTTATTTATTACTTACTTATATTTCTTTACATATATTAAGTTTATAATGTAGTATTGTACATATTGTAGTGTTATGTACATGATTTACATGTTACTTACTCCTTTATTTCTATTTTCTTACATTTTTTACTGTAACGCCCCAATTTCTCCCCCCAGGGATCAATAAAGTATTTCTGATTCTGATTCTGACTTGGTGTATATGATTACTGTCAATCAGTAGCAATGTATAGGTTCTTAAAAAAAAAAAAGTTGTGGATCGATTCAGAATCTTCGTATATACAAGTACAATACTAAATTGCTGGCGTACCTATCATTTTTGCCTTTTGTCCAGGTTGGCTGTTTTGACCCCTACAGTGATGACCCAAGGCTCGGCGTTCAGAAGATCCACCTCTGTAAATACAGCGGTTATCTGACTGTAGCTGGCACTGCTGGACAGGTGAGATGACCGGTGAACATTAACTGTAATCAATAACACGGCATGTGTATGTACAGTATGTATGTTGTGAACTTCTAAATGCATTCCTAAAGACGGAGCATGTTCTATGAAATTTATATTTTTTTAAAACTGATGCATGCATACTGTATATGTAGAAACAGACGGGGGATAAAGTGATGTTTTCCCTCCTTTATTTTAAAGGGTAATTCTGGTTTATTACAACATGGGTCTGTCATTTCTATCAGTTAAAATACATGAGACAGATAATCTGTGAAAAAAATCAGGTTTCTCTACTACTGTCAGGATAAAGTGACAAAGGTGATATAAATAAATTTCTGTGCTGTTTCCTCAATTCTCTGACATGTACACTTCTGTTAAGGGTTTAATAGAGTATGAGAGGTCAGTCCGGTGTAGACTTGCTATCAGACGTTCACCATTAACCCTCCACACAATTGCACCAACATAGGCGGAGCTCACAGGGTGAGGGTGTAGTGGCCAGAATGGGACTGATTGGTGTCCTGGTCTCTCCTTCAGCCAGCTTGATCTCGATATCAGTTTTGCTGTATTCTACTTATTCACTTGCATTCCACTGTGTCTGGTGTTTGTCTCCAGATCCTGGTGCTGGAACTGAACGACGAGGCAGCGGAGCAGACGGTGGAGGCTAAAGTTGTGGATTTGCTGCAGGGCCAGGAGGGCTTCCGTTGGAAGGTAATGAGCAGTGTTGGGACGTGTTACAGCAAAAACAAATACGATACTCATGACTACACCATTTTAATGCTTTACTCATCACTCCCTGGAAGCTGGAATGTCTTACAGTGCTAGTTTACAGTATATTACTTTGCATTACAACCATTGTATTTTTAAATGTGCTGTACCACTCAACAATAGAGCTATGCCAGCAGCAGCACAGAGTTAAAGCGATCGATTTGTTGGTTTTAGGGCCACACTCAGCTGGACGTGCGGGAGGAGCCGGTGCTGTTTCCTCCAGGCTTCCAGCCTTTCGCTCTGGTCCAGTGCCAGCCTCCTGCCGTGGTCACCGCCCTCACCCTGCACTCCGAGTGGAAGCTGGTCGCTTTTGGCACCAGCCACGGCTTCGGCCTGTACGATTACCAGCAGAAGAACGACGTCCTCGTCAAGTAAGGAGACGCACAGAAAGAGATTAAAGCTGTATTTTTCAAGTATTTACTTTTTATCAACACCCCTAATGCAGATGGAATAGTGGGACTTCATACCACACCATCCTTAATTCTCAGCTCCACAATCTCATTTGCTAAATTGTAGTGTCAGTATACCAAAATTCTGACTTTGATATGATACCCTGCCTAAATATCTTGATACCGATACTGAAACGATACCACTGCAGAAATCTAAAACGTCAGGAAAAGTAATGAAATAATAGATGACAGAACATGGAACTTACTTTCTTTTTTATTAATTAAAAATGTTTAAATGTAAAAATGTATTCATTAAAAAATTAAATAATATGCAGTAATCTGATGCCCCTTGTACTAAAGTTTATGTGATTCCTTTGATAGTTAATTTTATATTTGCATTTATTTTTGATAATGTATTTAATAATAATGTATTTAATCTCTATTCTTATTTCTTATAAATTATCTATGTTTATATATATTTTTATTGTAAAATGTAACAACTGTATTTTCCCCCTTCCTCTAGTATCGGTATACCGTGCAGCAAAAATAATCATAAAGTTCATTGGCATTTCTTTTGTTTTATTTATAATAGTATTGTTATCTTTTAAAAATTAATTAGGATTGTCTGTTTTTAATGATGCTGTGAAGCACTATCCACGATCCTAGAGTATTACTCCTATACTGCTCCAATAGTTTGTTCATATAATGTGCCTTCTTAATAATATTTATTCATTTATTTTTATATATCTTGTATTTGTTTTCAGCTTCTTTTGATTTTTATTGTATCATCAGTTTTGTGACTTCCATTTACTTGGAGTAAAAATGGCCAAAATTGACTTTGTGCTTTGGAGTGACACATAATTTAGAATCACTGAGCTTCAGGACTGTTGTTGGGATCTGCTGCTCAAAGACATTTCAGTTACTCTGAGAGAAGGCTTTAAATGGGTCCTTCCTTTTAAATGATTGGAAGAGTTTCGGGTTATTTTGTACATAAACAGTAAATTTATGTGTTAACTCAGTGTTCTCCTAATCGTAGGTGCACCCTAAACCCCAGTGACCAACTGGCCATGGAGGGTCCTCTGTCCAGGGTGAAGAGCATAAAGAAATCCCTCCGACAGTCCTTCAGGAGAATCAGACGCAGCAGAGTCTCGTTGAGGAAACATCACGTCACCAACGCTGCCAAGGTAGTTCTCTAGCTCTCTGATTGGTCTTTGGAAATATAGTCTTTATTATTAAGTTTGATTAATTATTCACACAATTGAAATTACATTTTTCTCTCTGAAATAGCTTACAGTTTGCAGGCAGTAGTTTTTTTTTTTTAAATGATCATTTTATTTATAATTTAGTTTTATTTATTTATTTAATTTTTTTTTTATGTATTATAGACAGACTGGCTGACATATTGAATTACAGTGGAAACCCCTAATAGTGATCACGGTCACAGCTGATAGTGATCAAAAAGCTTGGGACAGAATCATTCCTATACAAACGCTGTTTAAATAATTTGCTTAGTAATCAAGTAGTCCGCTTACAGTGTTCATTTTGGATCTTTTCATACACGATAATATCTGGAAAAACAACCCCCTAATTGAATTGACTGCTTTGACACGACATGGCATTACCTTCCTCTCTTCTCTCTGAGCAGCTCCAGGAGGCGAACGCTCGTCTGGAGGCTGAGCTGGCAGAGATGGAGATTGCTCCGGTCCAGAGGAAGATCGAGGCTCGCTCCTCTGACGACTCGTTCACCGGTCTCGTACGGACGATCTACTTCGCCGACACCTTCCTGTCAGACAGTGAGTCCAGCACTGAACGCAGCCCATACATTTACTATATTTACATTTACTGTACTGTACCTTAGGTTTTTCACACGTCTCCTCATTTTCTTGCAGGTTCACATAACACACCCTCCCTATGGGCCGGGACCAACGGCGGCTGCGTGTTTGCATACATGCTCCGCCTCCCTCCCGTAGAGCACAGAGCAGACGAACCGGTCACCGCACAGCAGGGTGAGAAACGGGAGTTGTTGATGTTTTGGGGGGGTGGACTGCTTTCTCATCTCTGTCCTCTTGTTGTAACGTTCTTTTCCTCCTTTTTATTTTATTCCAGCCAAGGAGATCCAGCTCATGCACCGGGCTCCCGTTGTTGGTATAGTGGTGCTGGACGGTCACGGGGCTCCTCTCCCCGAGCCCCTCGAGGTGGCCCACGACCTTGCTCGCTCACCCGACATGCACGGCTCGCACCACCTCGTGGTCATATCTGAGGAGCAGTTTAAGGTCAGCATCACACAACCTATAAACACCTACTGTACACACTCCAGCACACAGGTAACTGACATGACACAAGGAGATTGTATATAGAACTTATATGGTGATAGCGGTACATCAGTTTGCCAAAATGAGTATTTGAGGTTAAGATCAGGTACCAGTTATTGTTCACCCTTTGAACTCTGCAAAAGAATCCAATGCTCTAGCTGGTATGTTTTTATTTTAGATGGATTCAAATAGAATGATGGAAACAACAATTTCCCACGGCACCCTGTGATTTTTAAAATTATTTTATTTAAGACACGATTTCAATACTTCTATCAATTAGTATAAGTTATTGACTTACATAACCTTTTAGCTTAGGTTGAACAGAATTTAGGGATGTGGAGCATTTGAAGATATGAAGCATTTCAAGAAATTACATCACAATAAGCAAAAATACTAGGGCTATCAAAGTTAATGCAATGATAACGCGATAATAACACGTTGACCCGGTTTAGGTTGCCGTACTAGCTTGTCGTGAAGGAGGCTAAATAACGCTCCAAACTTGCGCTACATTTTAGCGAGGAAAAACTGTCATGGCCATTTTCAAAGGGGTCCCTTGACCTCTGACCTCTAGATGTGAATGAAAATGGGTTCTATGGGTACCCACGAGTCTCCCCTTTACAGATATGCCCACTTTATGATAATCACATGCAGTTTGGGGCAGGTCATAGTCAAGTGACTGACACACTGACAGCTGTCGGTCTGGAGAACATCGTTCTTCATCTGACCGTGTTCTTGTGCGTTCAGGTTTTCACCCTGCCGAAGGTGAGCGCCAAGATGAAGCTGAAGCTGACGGCCATGGACGGCTCCAGAGTACGGAGGGTAGGCGTGGCCTGGTTCGGCAGCAGTCGGTCGGAGGACTACGGCGAGAGCGGCCTGGTGGTCCTGACCAACCAGGGCGACGTCCACGTGGTGTCGCTGCCGGCAGTCAAGATGCAGGTTCATTACCCCTGTGTGCGCCGAGAGGACGTCAGCGGCATCGCTTCCTGTGTCTTCACAAAGCACGGCCAGGGTAAAGACATGGCTACACACACGTCTGTACTTCTATACTTGTGAGGACCCTCAGCCTTTACTATCGTAACTACAGGCCTAACCCTAGCATTTACTCACAAAGATTTTTAAGTGCAAGAATACACACACAGGCCTCCAGTTTCACAGTGGTAAACTGGCCATAACGTCTATGAAGTGTGTGTGTTGTCCACCTTTGTCAGACAACTGGCAGACACATCTGTCTATGCTCATACTATATAAAAAAGATCATAAACTCATATATGTAACTTTGTGAGTTAAAGGTCCCATATTGTAGAAAGTGAGTTTTTGATTATAAAGCAGGTCAAGGTGCTATATAAACACTATGAAAGTATCAAAACGCTCAATCCACAGAGAAATGCACATAGCCTGTCTTCAGAAACTGTGCCTTTTAAACGAGCCATCAGGACTTCCGTAAGGTTGTGATGTCACAACTATACAGTCATCTGTAGATCTGCCGTCAAACTCGGTGTAGTTAACACACACGCATTGAGTCCCCGGCTGCAGTGACACTGTTAGTTTTGCGTCTTTGTAGTTTCTTTTTGTGTCTCTTTGTAGTTGCTTTGTGTCTCTTTGTAGTCTGCTTTGTGGTTGTTTTGCCCCTTCTCATAGTTGTTGTGAGTCTCTTTGTAGTTGCTTTGTGTCTCTTTGTTGTCAGTTTGAGTCTCTTGTAGTTGCTTTGTGTCTTTTTGAGGTTGTTTTGCCCCTTCTCATAGTTGTTGTGAGTCTCTTTGTAGTTGCTTTGTGTCTCTTTGTTGTCAGTTTGAGTCTCTTTGTAGTTGCTTTGTGTCTTTTTGAGGTTGTTTTGCCCCTTCTCATAGTTGTTGTGAGTGTCTTTGTCTCTTTGCAGCTGTTTTGCCAAATGATGGTCGTGTTTTGAAACCCTCTGTGTGCTGTCGTCTTCCTTCAGGCTTCTACCTGATCTCTCCATCTGAGTTTGAACGGTTCTCTCTGTCCACCCGATGCGTGGTGGAGCCTCGCTGTCTGGTGGAGCTTCCTCTTCGTTCAGGCTCCTCCACCCAACGCAGGCCACAGCCGGATGGAGCTTCATCTGCTTATAGGTATAAAAACCCTCTGTGTTTTTTACATATTCTACTCTGATTGAAACTCACAATTTCTTTCAATACCCATGACTTTTTGTTTGTCTTTGTCCTTCTTCTAGAAACGCCAGACAGAACAGTGAGGATGCAGGTAAAATGTCTGTCAGAGACGTCTAAATGCTAAAAGCCCAGCATCATACTTATTAATCATGCATGTGCCACTGGCTGAAGGAACACTACATGTCCACTTGTAGTGTTCTGTTTGCTGTTGTTAAACTCTGTGCTTGTGCTGTCTGTCCTGTTTTTTTTTTACCCACACACCTTGTTTGTGGCTGACTGTACTGACGTGTCCTCTGCCTGCTGCCTGTGTTCCAGAAAGTGCAGCTAGACGTGTTATGGAGCATGCTTTGCTGAATGACGAGAGTGAGTAACAGAACTATGAAGTAGAAATATATGATCCAGGAGCCCGCCTCTGTTACTGTACTTGAACCCTTAAAGGCATAGTGAAGGTGTTTTGAAGTGGAGTTGCATGAGGTACTTATCCACAGTCAGTGCATTACCTACAGTAGATGGCGGTCGGCACGCCCCCAGTTTGGAGAAGTAGACAGGAGTACCAGCAAGGGAGCAAAGCAATGTACTGCTGTGGACGGACGCAGCAGCAAAACGTATTTTACTCACCTAAAAAAATCAATATCAGTGTACGCTAGATTTAGAATATTTTCCCCGATTTACCTTACCGTGAGACAGCCATATCCGATGGAGAACTGAAGCCGTTATATCCATCTATGCTCCCCTGAAAGCCACCAGACTGGTCTACCACTGCCTCGATGGGTTAGTTTGTGAGACTTTGGTGAATCCAAACTAACCCTTTAAAAACACCAAAGTCTCACAATAACACAAACAAACTAAACCGATCGAGGCAACGATAGATCAGCAAATCCCGTGTTCTGCGAGGTATAATTCCTGTTTTCTTCAATGGAGTCTGGTGGCTTTGGCGAGACCCCTAGATAAGGGCTTCAGTTCCCTGTTGGAAACACAGACTGTATAGCTATCTGACGGCAAGGTAAAGCGGTGAAAATATTAGTATACTTAAAGTCGTTTCACACTAAGCATGGATTTACGTCCGAAAAATTCACACGGAAATTTATAAAAACTGATTTTGTGGGTTCTTATGAATGCTTGCACACCCCTGCAGAACATTCTTGCAGGGAAAAAATATTCGGATTTTGATTTCAGCGGATTTCCGTCTGCTACATTTAGGCTTTTTTCGGTCCAATGGGACATTTTTCGGACTGTTGGTGTTTGAGAATAACAATGGGCCGTCCCCTTCTCAACACCAATAATGTTCGACAAACGCTACTACCTCAACAACCAAATAAAGGACAATGTATGGCTTGAGATTACCCAGCAGCTGGGATACGATGAAGACGGTAAATGTAGCTGATATGCACTTGCTTATGTTATTGGTCACGGAACGGGGCTAGCCACAACAGCTAGCATCACATTTGGGGTCCGATTTCGTTTCTGTATTGTGTAGTTAACGTTAGCCCCTTAGACATTCTCTGTCTGGATAGGTTTTTGTTTACGTGGAGTGGACACAACACTATTTAGAAGGAAACTTATTGTGAAAATGGAACACGGCAATGCGGATAATTCACACCGGACCCGGTGTGCATAGTGCGGGAAATTAGCATACGGATTTTCAGCATTCCCGCACCGCATTTTCGCACTGCACTGGTGAGAAACGGCTTTTAAACAGATTTTTTTAGGTTTCTAAAATAAGTTTTGCTGCTGCCCTCGTCCACAGCAGTACATTGCTTTGCTCCCTCTCTGCTCCTCTAAACTGGGGGACTGTCATCTACTGTAGGTAATACATTAGTACCTCATACAACACCACTTCCAAAAACACGCAAACTATCCCTTTTTAAAGTCTGACTTGAGCCGTAACAGTACCATGTGCTGCCTCTCCTA
Organism: Adelosebastes latens; assembly: GCA_916700685.1. NCBI lineage: Eukaryota > Metazoa > Chordata > Actinopteri > Perciformes > Sebastidae > Adelosebastes > Adelosebastes latens. The sequence continues at coordinate 1,551 of CAKAKR010066960.1, read as the reverse complement.
ACTGGTATGTCAGCTTTCTGCTCCCCATTGTCATCAAGACACACCTACATCAACAGGTTGGGAACCTGAAGCGTCACATAACGATGTTTACCAAAACCTCATCCCAACGCATGATTTGCATAACTTCCCTTTGATCCCAGCAAGCTGTATCCTAATGTGACTGAACTGCCCGCTACAGGTCCCATACGAAGTGTGGAGTGTTGCATTAAGAACACCGGTTAGTTACTGTCATGTTTTATTGTCTTGCAGAAGTACTTCAAGAGATCCAGAAGTCACTAGAAGGAGACCAGACGTGAGTATCCGCCATTGCTAATTCAATCAGAGAATTCTAAAAGCAATTAATTAATTAATTAATTAATTAATTAATTAATTAAAATAAATTGTATAAGTGTGTAAGGGTTTAGAACATTATGATAGAAGTATGTGATGGCCATTCCCATGCTCTATTATGTCTCATAATTTGTTGCAGCAATTTTTTTGGTTGATACCATTTGTTACACAGATTTGAAGCTAAATTTAACCATTTGTTTTAATCAAGAATTAATAAATATGATCAATGTTTCCTCCAAAATACCACATTAAGACACCAAGACCTTGAGGAACACCATAGAAAAAGCCTTGCTGTGATTTGGGATCAAAAACTTTTGACATTTCGAGAGCAAGAACTGCATGTTTTGGCGATTGGATGGCGATCACTTCTGTTCTGTAAACTGCTCAGAAACCTCCTTATTGTCAATCTAGCTAGTAAAGCCATCCATCCTCTGAATGCTCTAGGTCTCTAGTTTGTGGTTGTAAAGTTTCATGAGGCTGTGATTATCCTAGAGGTCACCACAGGTAATTTTATACAGTGAGGTCAAGTTTAAAAAAAAAAATGGTTTCAGTACAATGAAATGTCTACTACAGGGACTAACATCATCACACATGAATACAGTTGGGCTCATTGGACCCACAAGAGTCTCAGCTTTACAGTGATACCCAATTTATGTAATTCAAGACTGTTTATGGATCCCAGTATGCAGAAATATTCAAACACATCATTTTAGAATAGGAGACAATAACACATTTATACTGCATGCCAAAAAAAGTGTTCTTTTCTGTCTGTTTGGTGTGTCTGGGCCTCAAAGCTGGTAAAGTCATGTTGATGGAAGCTGTTGTGTGTTTGCCGCAGGTCATTCCTGGAGAATAATGTGAACAGTGCTGTAGCTTGAAAGACTTCTCTGGACAGTTGAGGTGAGACTAATGCCGGTTACACACTACACGAGAAACAAGACGATTTTGGGCCGATTTCCCCCCCCCCCCCTCTCTCGATTATCGTCAGCAAAGCCCCGATTTGATGGTTCTAAAGATTATCTTTCCAGATATTCCCGTGGGGTGAGGTATGTTAAGAGGTTTTTTTACGTCCTCCCGATCGGCTCGGAAGTCCATCCTGGCCGCACTGATCTCGCATCGTAAATATTAAACATGTTCAATATTTCCGATCAGTTATCCTGTTGTGTGTGGGGAACCCCAGGGACAGCCGATAACACAATCACGTGGGAAAAAACGATAGCC
>CAKAKR010066958.1:40408-60201 GCA_916700685.1 Adelosebastes latens | reverse complement strand
CAACATAGCCAAAAGAGTTTTTTTTCATACTATACTATGATTTTTTTATGATATTATTTTAAGACGTTTGTATGACATACTATACTTTGACTTTTGACATTTGACACTTTTTTTGACCTTCTATACTCTGACATTTTTATAAATTTTTTATGACATTTCATTCTATGACCTTTTTATAATGTTTTTATGACATACTATACTTTGATGTTTATATAACAATTTTTATGACATATTATACTTTGACCTTTTCATAACATGTATTTTGTCATACTATATTATGACATGTTTATGACATACTGTACTTTGATGTTTTTATGAACATTTTTATGACATATTATACTTTGACCTTTTTCATGACATTTTTATGACATACTATAATATGATTTTTTTAATATTTTTTTTTTTTACTTTTCACTTTTATGACATACTACTGTACATAAGCCTAATATTTCTTTCTTCCATGTTTTCCTTTAGGAAGCGTACTCTGTGGCGCGACAATTCAACCAGATTCCTCCCATCTGCGAGCAGGCTGAGTACCACATGTTCCAGAGAGAGAAGGTGGAGGTGCAGCTACCTGAGCTCTTCCATAAGATAGGTGAGCAGTGATGGATTTGTGGCTTTCTACGGCTACAGACGTCAGGTTACTGCAACATGTTGGACACAAATTCTGCACCAACAAGGCAGAGTTTTTAATGCAAATATGAGCAGACTACTTCATAGATCCGAGATTTCAACTGGTGCAGCAACGACTTAGTGTTTCGCTACAACTCTCTGAGGAAGTGATGGTGTCATCATGATGATCACATCTTTTGCTCTCAGGTGTGGGGGCCATGACGTGGTCACCACTGGCCTGTGGGATCATCTCAGGGAAATACGACGGCAGGGTGCCTCCCTACTCTCGGGCCTCTCTGAAGGTAGACGAACCTCGCTCGCTGTGTCTTTATTTGATCATCTGTGCTGGTGTCACCGTTCTGTGTCTCCCTACTGGTGGCTGGTTTGTTTGTTTGTTTGTTTATTGTGTGTCTTTCAGGTTATGTAACCCTGTGCACACCTCACATGTTTGTATGTTTTCAGTGCCATGGTTGACGCCATGCACTGTGCACCTCTTCCCAAGCGTTGCTGTTCCACACGGTTCGCCAGCTGGTGTCAGCTTAACTCATTTTAGTGCACGCACATGAGCACACACGATACATAGATACACACAGAACAATAGCAGCACAGCATGTGACCATATTTATTTATTTATTTTATTTGACATCATGGATACCAACTCTTTTTAAACTAACACTAAATAATTATTTAGTTGTAGATGAATCATAAAGTATGTTATTTCAGGCAACTCATATTTTTTTTATATTTCTTTTTTTTTCTTATAAGCATAAAGCAACTAAACTGAACATTAATGAGGTGGAGAAACAGTTTTAATGATTTGATTCAGTGACACAAACCCAGTGGAATATTTCACTTTAAATTTACAGATTAACTTTAATTTTTTATAATACAAATTATATTATCGAAAAAACAAGATTTTGACATCCAGAATTTGAAACTCCACCTCTGCATTACACAGAAGCAAACAACACCTGCACTTAATGCAACGATGTTTCCTTGTGGAGTGGCATGTTGTGTACCTGTGGATTGTGTGTCAGTGACTGTCGATTAGAGATGAAACTGGCTCTCCGTTTTGGTGTTGTGCGGTACTTTTGGTGACTTGTGTTGTGTCGAATGTGCTGCTTCCTGTTTGGTTCAGTGTTGCCTGTGGATGTTTGTGGTATTTTGGCACTTTGATTATTCTTCCTGGTTTCTAATTTGTTATGAATAGCTTTATGGTAGAACTCCTGATCATTGATAGTTTAAAAAAGATTACTGTTTTGACTCAGCTGAGCACAGACAGATATAATGACAGTAAGTTAGAAGACTTTTTCCTCTAATGTTTGTAACTTTGTAATGATAATGAAATAAAAAAAATCTGCATTTCAGTAAGCTTTAGCTATGTTTTCCAGGCTGAGGTTGTAGACGGCAGGAGACAGAGTCACGTGTTTAAAAACAGGCCCTGGTGACACAGGAGCTGCGGCGCAGCGGTGTGTGAGCAGGGCTGTGTTTTTGAGCAGGTGTGCTGTGTTTTCGACAGGGTTACCAGTGGTTGAAGGACAAGATCTTGAGCGAGGAGGGCCGGCGTCAGCAGGCGAAGTTGAAAGAGCTGCAGGCAATCGCGGAGCGGCTGGGCTGCACTCTGCCCCAACTCGCCATCGGTACGCAGATACACTCTGCCGCTCTCTCTCTTTCTGTCTGTCTGTCCGTCCCTCTGCCTCGGACGGGCCAAGGTCAACACCGCTCTGGCAGCTGTCTGGTTTCACTGTTGGTGTGTCGTGTTGTCTCGTATGTGTGTGTGAACTGTAGTTTTTAAAAAGAGGTTAATGAGAAAAAAAGAAAGATAACAAAAAAATAGGGAGGAAATTGAGAATGAGGACATAAAAAGTACATAGTGTATCTTAAAGGGACTTAAACAATCTTATCGTCTCTCAGGGACTAATAGGCATTAACATTAATAGAATATACAGTATCTGGTAACACTTCATTTTACAGTTCTGCAAATTTCATGGTAATTAGGTGATAATTAGCGAGTAACCTATTTGAAATTTCTTTGGAATTACTGCCAAATTACCCAAATATTTACCTCAAAATGTATCAAAAATTACTTTACTATAAACATTGTTTAATAATTAGATTCTGCTATTTCCCAATAGCTGGTAATTTATTTAATACATTTCCAGGAAAAGAATACAAAGTTAATTGATATGCTTTATTTCCATGTCTGCTGATAAATAGATAATAATTAGCAAATAACTTCTTTGAAATTTCTTTAAAAATCTCCCTGAATCATAACGTTAGCTACCAGGTTAGTGTAGTTTGTGTAGACAATAAGTCACACAATGGTGAGATTTGTGCCTGATCAGAAGTGTCTTCTATTAGTTTTGGTTTTCCACCTCTGATGAAGAGCATCACACAGCTGCTTCTCAAGCCTAAGGGCCCTATTTTAACAACTATATGCTATTTCAGCATATAATTATTAAATAATGTTTATAATAAAGTAATTTTGATACATTTGAGGTAAATATTGGGGTAATTTGGCAGTAATTACAAAGAAATTTCAAATAGGTTACTTGCTAATTACCATGAAATTTGTGGACCTGTAAAATGAAGCGTTACCCAGTATTTCCTTCTAAACAAGGATCTGACACCGTCCCTTGAATACATTAACACGGTAATGTGAATATCAACATAAGGAACACAAACATGTTTACAGTATATATTTGTATATGCAGGTCTGTGGTGTTAACATGTATTCAACAGTTTCCAGTGTCAGCATTAAAATAGCATCGCAGACATAAATCCAGTGACCGATATCGATTCACTGGCAGGCAGGAAAGTGAGAACCCCAAAGACGTTCGCTCCTGCGAGGGCTGTTAAAGCGTCAGACGTTAGCAACACAGGCAAGTAAATCTGGGACTCCCTCTCCTATCTCAGCGCGGATCCCGGCGCATTTTTCACCCTCGCAGTAATGCAGTGTCATAGATTAGGTTTCACGGCCCATTAGTGGACACACTCATCTCTCCCAATTACCATAAATCCTTCCAGCGCTCCTGAAGGCAGCACAGGAGATTTATGTCCATCATGTTGTCCCCTACATCACTGTGGCACTCCAGTATTGAATATAAACTATATAACAATGATGGACTCCTTCCTGCCTCTGGCTTGAGACCGAGGCCTGGTGCTGCTGGAGCAGGTGGTAAATCCAGGTGGTGCTTGTGAGAACATAGTTAATAGATGTTGTGGGTCTCTCAGTGGCCTGAGGGGAAGCTCTACACTTGTGTCAGTCAATCCAGCGGACCTTGAACCACATATTCTCATGTAGGTCGAAAATTTTCTTGGAATTATAATCCCACTACTTTTACAGCTAAATTCTCCATCCCTTTATGCTGTAATCTGCTTCCAAGCGTATTTTCCTCAATTGCAAAAACATGCAGTTGTATTGCATAATACGGATCACAATTATAATAGCACACCAAACAGAGATGAGTTTTTTGTGTCCATCTTCTCAGAGATCACATTCAGAGTGTTTCCTGCACATTATTAGTGCAGTATAGGAATTTAGGCACATTTAACGAAGGGTAACTTTTGTGTTACTTGTACGCTAGTATTTCCATTTTATTCTACTCTGTATTTCTACTTCACTGCATTTCAGAGGGAAATATTGCAGTTTCTGCTCCACATTTATTTCACATACAGATGCGCTAATTTGCCGGCTGGTGTCGGTGCAGATACTGACCTCATTAAGCGGATCAGGATTTAGCCACGACATGATTAAATACAGTTTCTTTGTCATTGTCATTTTAAAATTCTGTGTTGCCGCTATCCGTTACATTAATTTCAGTCATGGTGGTGTTACGTGCCGCAGAAAGTCTCAAGTTACCCACATAAAAGTCATTCTAGTGAGCTCCACGCAGTGACATTAACACATTTTAAATTTAGGAAAAGAGCTGAGGTATAAAGTAATTCAAATTAGCTTCCTTTCAACCATCTATAACATTAAAATGCTGCTGCTGCTTACATGTTAATCCATCTAAGTAGAGCTGCAACGATTTAACAACCATTTTGAAAATCGATTAAACGGTTTAAGTATTTTTTTAAGAAAAAAAGGTACAAATTCTTTGATTCCAGCTTCTTAAATGTGAATATTTTCTGGTTTCTTTACTCTTTTATGACAGTAAACTGAATATCTTTAAGTTTTGAACAAAACAAGACATTTGAGGATGTCATCTTGGGCTTTGGGAAACATTTTTCACCATTATCTGACATTTTGTAGTCCAAACAACTAATCGATTAATCAAGAAAGTAATCGACAGATTAATCGACAATGAAAACAATCGTTAGTTGCAGCTCTACATCTAAGTCCATAATAATAATAATAATAATAATAATATGATGATGATGATGTAAGTACACATTAAGAACATTTAGCTGAAAATACATCTGCATTCTAAATTTGACTGAGAAGTACAGGAGTGTTATTTGTATTGGAGTATTTTTATATTGCGATAAGCAAACGGTCTGTGTACTTCTTCCACCACTGTGTGAGTGAGATGCGAGTGCAGTTTGTGGCCAGCTATAAATTTATTTTCATGTTTATAATTTAATTTGTGGACAGGAAATGTTTCAGTAGCTTCCATGTTTTACCAAACAGGTGTGTGTTGTTGTGGAAATGTGTTTGTGTGTGAGTGGTTCTATAAGTGTGTGTGTGTGTGTGTGTGGATCTATAAGTGTGTGTGTGTGTGTGGATCTATAAGTGTGTGTGGTTGTAGTTGTGGGTGTCATTGGTGTTTACTGATCTCCTGCAGCGTGGTGCCTACGGAACGAGGGGGTGAGCTCCGTCCTTTTAGGGGCTTCCAGCACCGACCAGCTGATGGAGAACATCGGAGCGATACAGGTGAGGACGCAGTGTGCTTGTACATGTGTTTGTTGTCCTGCAGAGCAAATCAGTGACTGAGTTTGTTAAAATGTGACCTGACCCGTTTCATAAGGCCCGTATTCGTGCCTTACAATCTGTAACAGCAGCTTCCTCTCGTGGGTACAGCTCGGCCTCTTGGGCAGTTTGCTGCCGCACGCTTGGGTGCTTTACTGTACCGAGTTAATAAGGTCAGCGGAGTATCATTTGCTAGGGGGGATTGGAGACGAGCTCACGGCCATTTCTTCCTCTCCTGATAAGATGCACTCTTTTAATGGGGTTTTCAGACCGGTGGGGGTTTACGTCCTCTCCTCACATTATGTCTGGCCTGCAGTAAAGAGCATACTCTTGTCTATTCTGATGCTTTGAGCATCCTCCCGTGTGTGTGTGTGTGTGTGTGTGTGTGTGTGTATGTGTGTGTGTGTGTGTGTGTGTGTGTGTGTTTACCAGATGTGCGCACGCTATATGTCTCCTCTCCCTCAGCACTTTTGATATTTCGGTTTTGAAATGCTATGCTCACATTTCTAAAGGGCTCAGCAGTTTCCCTTTTTACTGGCAGTTTTACATCACAGACCCTGAAATAGACACACTGTTCGTCATCTTTGTTCATTTAGTATTTATTTAATGTCTACACTGTGGGAGGAGAACAGATTCTCTACATGGGAATAATTATATATCATGGCAAAATTAAACTATTTGTCCATTTTATACAGTTTTCTGGATTCCTGTAAAGGAAATCACAGTAAAAATAATAACATACCGGTAACAGGGAGCATTCTGCTGTGTAACGAGTACTTTTACTGCAATAACTGTTGTACATTTTGCTAATAATACTTTCAAGTTAAATTTTGATGAGGACTTTTATTGGTAATGGAATATTTTTGTGCTTATGCTTTTACTTCAGTTAAGCATTTGAATACTTTTTACTCCACTGTATAATGTGTAATAATTTACACTAACAAATCAGCAGGATGCGAGTATGCAAGTATCAAGTTGATGTATTTTAAATAGGGCTGTCAATCAATGATTCAAATATTTAATCATGATTAATCGCATGATTGTCCATAGTTAATCACAATTAATCACACATTTTATCTGTTCAAAATGTACCTTAAAGGGAGATTTGTCAAGTATTTAATACTCTTATCAACGTGGGAGTGAACAAATATGCTTGCTTTATGTAAATGTATGTATATATTTATTATTGGAAATCAATTAACAACACAAAATAATGATAAATATTGTCCAGAAAACCCAGGTACTGCATTTAGCATAAAAAATATGATCAAATCATAACATGACAAACTGCAGCCCAACAGGCAACAACAGCTGTCAGTGTGTCATAGTGCTGACTTGACTATGACTTGCCCCAAACTGCATGTGATTATCATAAAGTGGGCATGGCTGTAAAGGGGAGACTCGTGGGTACCCATAGAACCCATTTTCATTCACATAACTTGAGGTCAGAGGTCAAGGGATCTCTTTGAAAATGCCATGCCACTTTTTCCTCGCCAAAATTTAGTGTGAGTTTTGAGCGTTATTTAACCTCCTTCACAACAAACTAGTATGCCATGGTTGGCACCAATGGATTTTTACCGATGGACTTAGGTTTTCTAGTTTCATATACCAGTATCTACACTCTAAAAAAAACTGAGCCCGCTACGACCTCCGAAAGATCGATTCCACTGTATAATGTGTAATAATCTACACTAACAAATCCAGCTGTATGTGAGTAAAGGAAAGTACAAAACAAACTCAAGTATCAAGTTAATGTATTTTAAAACGACCCACAAGATTTATATACAAAATGAATTACTGTAGATCGGCTATTAAACTGTCTAATAATTCCTCCAGTATTTTGGTTGCTGTATAAACGAGCTGGAAGTTGCAGACTGGACTAGAAAAAAACTCCCCCGTCAGCGCTATCTAGAGGCTGGGATGTGCAACTGCAGACAATTTTTGATGATTTCCTTTTAAACAATACAACCAAAATCACAGTAACATATCCACCATTTGTGTCCCTCTCCTTTCACAGGTTCTTCCAAAGTTGTCATCGTCCATCACACACGAGGTGGACAGCATCCTGGGGAACAAGCCGTACAGTAAAAAGGACTACCGCTCCTAACGCGCAGCGCGGCCCCGCCCGGCAGGGCTGCACCCGGGCTGCAGCCGCAGCGCCCCACCTTTGCCTGATCCTCTGTTTGCTTGAGCTTTTACTGAGTGAGACCCTGGCGCATGAGTCTGGCCACACCAAGGCCACCCAGGGCACCTCATTTAGAGTTACAGGGATAAGATAAGTAAAGGGGGGGGGGAAATACAGTCACCTCCACAGGAAAGGAAGGTAAGAAAGACAAAAGTGGAAGAGAGGTTAGGGATATGCGCTCATACTTAAAATCAGTTATACATTCAATTCAGCTGAACTGTATTTTAAAACCGTAGAGAAAAATACCTTTTTAAAAAATAAAAAAAACATAAGCACACGCTTGCTTGGCCGCCAGATTTCTCCTTTTTTTTTTTGCTTTTTTTTTCTGAGACTGAATGCAACTAAAAGGAAGATTAAGTTCATACTGTACGAATATACGAGAATATCTACTCAGTTGCACATGTACCATAGCCATGCATTTGTTCCTTGGACGTTCTTGTTTACAAGACGCCTGTAGTGTACTGTACGAGTCCGTCAAGGTTTCTCTGAAAAACCTTTTGTTTGTGTCGTCGACATTGTCAGTGTGTGAGCCTCGTCGTGGGCTTTAACAATCAGCACTTTAGTATTGTCAGTATAGGTGTTGGAGGGTCGCTCTAAGGAGGGGAGAGGATTGGTATTACAATAGTCTTATCTCATAGCCATTGCACTATAGACTCATATCTCCTCCTGATAGATCCCTCTCCTCCTCATCCTCCCTTTGTCTTCACTGGCAGTACGTTTGTCCAGCCTGATGCTCCGACGCTCCCGCTGTCTAAGCGTGTCGGTGGCGGCCAAAGTGAGGAGGGGGAATGAGGCTCCTCCTCCGCTCTGACCAGTGATCCGTCTTTGACGACGAGTCAGGAGCGTAGGCCGATGTGTCAACTCGTCTGCCACTGAAGAGATTAGCTATTTATTCATCCCTAAAGGTAGGAACTGCAGTCGCGTTAAATCACACGCAGTGTCGTACTTCACTGTGTCGCCCAGCCTCTGCTCTCTGTTCTCAGGCTGAGGATTTACTGTGCAGGAAGTGGTCATATCAATGCTGGCTCCACATCTCATGGAAACTTCTCCTTGATCAAATTTTGTTCAAGTGTTTTTGCCTTATTTACAGTTGCATCAGACTGTGCTGCGGGCTTTTGGCGTGGACGAGCAGCTCGGCAGCTGCACCTTCAGCCGACTGGTCTCATGTCCCCAGTAAATGCTGGAAAGGCTGACTGGTGGAAGAGGCGTTAGTTGCGAGGAGGAGGTCCAGTTAATCAGTGGGTGGCAGCAGCTCAGGGAACAGAGCAGGTGGTTTTAGTCGTGCGTTGGCGTGCACATGGTCAGGAGGTCGTATTTACTCGTCTGTCTTTCTTTCATGTGTGGACACTGAGCAGGACCGGTGACATTTTAGCGTGGCTTGAGCCAAAGATCTTCTTCTTCTTCATCTCTCTTCGAAGAGCGTTTCACTCTCACTTCCTGCAAGATTATAGAACTCATCTTGGCGCATGTTGCTGTCCAGCTTGTTATCTATCTACAGTATGGACTTTACTCCATTTATATATCTTTACTTGACCACGCCGTTATACTAGTTAACAAATACGTCCTTCATATACAGAATGCATAAGTACAGCTACTTGCTTTAGGATCGGTAAGGTTTGTTTCAGGTTCGACATACAACCTGAGACATGTCAGAAATATTACTGCAGAATTTGACGGCGCCCTATATCATTCTCTCTCCTTTTGGGTGCTCTCTTACTGTGATTAAAGCACAAGTGGATAGCATGTGATAGCATGGGCCCCCTTTTCACCCAGCTTACAGTACCTACGGGACAAGTAAGGTGATGCCACTCCGCTTACTAACACGTGTAGGTAACAAGTCTTTACTAACAGCTGATCAAACTATTGATTATTAGCAGATAATAAACAAGTACACATTAAGAAAACATTATATTCATATTAGTGCGAATGATGACATGAATGAGATGTTCAAATGGAGGGGATAATCAAAGTCTGCTTCGTTACTCCTCCTAGGGGATTTTTAACAGCAGCCAAGTGATTTCATGTCTCTGCTGTCGAACTGTGTGTGTGTGTGTGTGTGTGTGTGTGTGTATGGGGAGGGAGGCAACTAAAACCATCCCTTGCTTTAGCCTGTTGTATTAGTTGATCCCTGTATATGTTGGATTTGCTGTGTCTGAGTGTTTTTCTCAGAAGAAGAGAAAAAAAAAGCAAAGAGCATTTAGTTCAACTAGTCTGTGGAGTTCCTGTGTCTTAATATTTTCATCTGCAGGGAGGAAGTTTGAGACTAAAAGTTTGACATTTTGGGAAATGCGCTTATTCACTTACTTACTGGAAGTTAAAATAAAAAATAAAAAAAAGATTAATACCACACTCTTATCTGTCTGTTTAATATGAAGTAACGTTACCGCCAGCAGCAGGCTAACTTAGCTTAGCATAAAGACTGGAAACAGCTCGTCTGATCACCTGATCCACCAACCCGCTCCTCTAAAGCTCACTAATTCATTATATCTTGTTTGTTTAATTCATACTAAAACTGTTTGTAGGGTAGGGAAACCGACTTTGACACAAGTCCTGTTCATTTTCCCAGCAAATTTACATTTTTGTGCAGATTAAACAAACAAGATACAACTAGAGAGCTTTAGAGGTGCTGGTAGGTACAGAGCCAGGCTAGCTGTTTTCCCATATCCGTCTTCATGCTAATGAAGCTCTCTGCTTTATGCTGGCGGTAGCTACTAGGGCTGGGACGATACACCGATCTCCTGATTCCATACTATCACGATACTTGTCTGCCGATTCAATATGTATTGCGATTTTTAAGTATTGTGATTCGATATTATGATTTATTGCTTTACTTTTTTAACACTAGACCATGGGGGAAAACTAGAAATTTGAAAAAGCTGAATCATAGACTTCTAGGGACTTCTAATTTGGAAAATATCTAAATTGATACGGTAAAAATGTTTGATTTTCAGCATGTATGTAGTCAGAGATGTCCTGAAGACAAATATATCAGTCAATGTCAGGCATTATTTATTAATACATTTCCCTCACAAGTTAGTGGTATTTTTGTTTTTAATTTATAAGGGACATATAATGTTTTATGCTTCTGGGGAATATAATCCAATCAATCTTATTTCCATATATGTATTTTGTATATACTTGTGTATAGTATATATACAGTTCCCTTTGTTAACGCCTTATTTTGAAAACCGGACGTAGTCACACGTGTATACTTCCTCTAACTTCGCCAAGTCCGTCTCTAGCTCTCCCATCAGCTCCGTTCTCATTATACATCCATGGTCAGCTCCATCGGGGCCGTTTGAATACATTTAACATAAATGTCAGTATCTGGGTGCTCTATAGTTGTAGCGTCGGCTGATTTTATCACGGAGATAAGAGTGACGGCCGGCTTGACCGCACGTTTCCTGTCCATGACAGAGTTAACATGCAGCTTCAGCCTTGATGTCTAGCTCTGCTTTTCCTGACAATGTGTGAAACCCAAAGTGTTTCCATACTTAACTGTGTGTGTAGTGTTTACCACTTTGGATTTTAAATGTGAGGGTGCAGGTCGTATCCACGCAGACCTTTATCCTCCGTTTTCTGCTCTGTCATTTCGACTCGCTGCAGCCGGCTTCGTTTTGTTTTGGTTGACAGATACGGAGCGGATACGACGTAACGTTACTCAGACTACAACAATAAAATCGGTAACTTCCTTCTACCGCCGCATAAACTCAAATGAAGCAATTATATCGATTCTGGCATTAAAAAATCAATTTCAAAATGGTAAAAAAATAAAGAGATTTTTTTCCCCCACCCCTAGTAGCTTCATATTTTGTGTACACACGTGTGTTATCAATCTTCTCATCTAACTCTCAGTAAAGAAAGCAAATAAGTGTCAAACTCGCCCTTTAAACGGTATCGCTGTGCATTTAGTTTGACCATCAGTGTCATTTCACACCGTGCTGACCTTCCTAACAAAGATCTTGTGGTGATAAAAGGTTTCTGCACATTGTAGAATTAACTCTTTAATGTTTTAAGGCTGAAGTGTAGTAACCTGGGGCCCTCGCCTGTTTAGGAGAAATTCATGCTTTAAGAGGTCCTAGTTTCTTCATATTTGCTGTTCTAACATTTTAATGACTAGTTCAGAAATGAAACCAGACCCACAGACGGATAGAGCTTATTTTACAGAAGGTTTCTAGGTTATACAGAGAATATATTTTTATGTTTTAGCCTTTAATGCACAAGAGAGAATCAAAAGAACAGTTTTTATTTTTTTCATCATGCTGCATTTTTCCTATCAGTATTGTATCGATTTAAAGACTAACAAAAAGAAGCAATTTCTTTGTGTTGTGTTTGCATTGATGAGGAATGCTCTGAAGTGAATGCAATGGTGGACTGATACACTCTGAAGATGAGGTAGTGAGAGCCTGGTATCTCCTGTACATAGTTTGACCTTGTATATATATTTCTGGTTGTGATCACCTCTGCCTTTTCTTTTTTCTTTTTTAATTTTCTTTTGCAGGCGTTGCTATCTGCACTGTGCTTGAGTTTGAATTTAGACAGGATGTACAGCTTCGATCTTCAATGAAAATGAAATAATGATAAAATAAGAATGGTAAACAAACCTTTACGCGTCTGTCTTTATTGACATTCATGTGTAGAATAGTATTCTGGGTTGTTTGTTGGACTGTAGATTTGGCAGAGCTGCAAAGTCACTTTTATCCAGTGGAAAACAAAAGATGCATTTTAAACTTGCGGTATATTCACTTGTATACAACTGTGGGAAATATAAATATGAAGCAATTTATACACAAAATGATCCAAAAGAAAAAATATTTAGACTCTTAACCTTAAAGAAGGTGCAAATACATGTGTGATCTTCAGTGACTCATATTGAACTGTAAAATTCCAGCTGTCCATTAAGGCATATTATCTAATCTTTGTTGCGTTGTACGGTAAAGCACCTTAGCACCATTGGACTGAGGATAGTACTTCATATTGTATAGATTGAAAAACAACTTCATAGTACTGGTAAGTAATGAAATATGGTTTCAAAAACTGAGGTTGTATCATATCCAGCAATTTCCTTACAAAATTAGAGGTTATTTTATACACAGTACCTGCATAAAGGTATTTCAAGAACAAAATATTAAACACAAAATACCGAAAGTGCAGTAAACGCAACCACAGTCTTCTGACACTGCACTCCGCGGATGTAGTTGTCCTGAAGACTAAAACGTTTGACGTTCCACTTTGACCTCAAGAAAATCACAAAGTACCACTGTGGCAGGTCAGGCTGACTGGCTGTTCAAAGGACACTTTGGCACGCGAAAAAAAAAAAAAAAGAATCCAGCTCAGGTCCAAACATGAAACTGCAGTTCTCATCAGAGAGTCTATTTCCATGAATGTCTTCCAGCTGCCTGCTACAACTTCCCGTCACAAGCTCTCACTAACATGAGTCACTTCAGTAAAACGTGGCTGATCTGTCCCATTTGTAGTTTGAGTCTCCCAGCTAGATGGCGGTGCTATAACGAGTTGTCGTGCCTGGAGTCCCCTCTGCTGCTGTTGGTGAGGCGTGGAGGTCCACCTGAGGAAACACACAAAGAGCTGTGAGTCCACCTCAGCAAGACACACACACACATTCATGTTTGATCAGAACAAAGACGACACCAAACAGAAAGTGAAGCTTCTGCAGGAACTGACCGCTGTCAGCATTTGAACCAGTTATTCACTCTTATTTCACAAAGTCAGCGAAAATGATGCTTCTGTTCTGACTCATGAGTCAGCAAAAGCTCGTCACCTGCTGTCCACATGGATGTAATGATGAAGTGAGAGAACCGATAAAGACAGCCGGGATGCATGTGTGCTGATTTGTCATTACTGTACCTTCTTGACAGGAGAGTCCAATCCAGCTGTGCAGGCAGGTACAGCGGCCGTTGCGTCGGTCGCATTGCGAACCGTTGTCGCACTCGCAGGTCTCCGCACAGTCTGGCCCATAACGATTCACTCTGCAGTCTGACACAAAACACAAATACAAACAGTTTAGCAAAACTACACAGATGTCGATGCGCTTTTAAAGCAATAGTTTGACATTTTGGGAAATTACTGCAGAGCCCGTTCGGAGTGGGCAGATAGCTTGGCCCCCAGAAGTGCTGCATGCAGTGTTGTCGAGAACCGCTGATCACTATATCCAGCGTCCAGCAGCAAAAGTGTAATGTAGTCAATGAACGCTCGTTGCGGAGGACATGCTCAATGCCTGTTATACTTTCTGCAAGGACGATCGCAAGGAATCATGACCAGGAAACATTTGGATTTTTTTTGTACTCTGTGCGGGGATCTCCTCGCAGGCGAAAACCTGCTGCACAGTGATGGTGTGATGTCACATTGGATGTGCGGACATTTGGTGACAATTGCTCAAAATTAGTAAGAGTAGCCGCGACAAAACAGGTTTGTGGAAAATCATATGACATTTTTAAAACATACAATACTATGACTTTTTTTGACATACTATACTATTTATTACTTTTTACTATTATATACTAGACTATTGACTTTTTCTTACATACTGTACTATGACTTTTTTTCCTTTTTTGACATACTATACAATGACTTTTTTGGACTTTTTTCTACATACTATAAAATTACTTTTTTTATAAATCTTTCCAACATACTATACTGAATTTTTTTTTTTTTTTTTTACTTTTTCAACATACTATGATTTTTTTCAACATATTACACTATTATACTTTTTCAGATGTACTACACTGACTTTTTATTGACTTTTTTTTTACATACTATACTATGACTTTTTTCAACATATATACTATGACTTTTTTCAACTTTTGACACACTATGCTATGACAATTTCGACATACTATACAATGACTTTTTATGATTGTTTTCGACATACTATACTGTGACTTTTTATTTGACATACTATACAATGACTTTTTTGACAAACTGACTTTTTAATGACTCTTTTTTCAACATACTATGCTATGACTTTTTTCATTAAATTTTTCAACATATACTATGACTTTTTTTTACATACTATACTATAACTCTTCGAAATACTATACTGACTTTTTTTCGACGTACTATACTATTAATTTTTTTACGACACTTTATTATGAATTTATTTCGCCATACTATACTATGACTTTTTTTTCGACATACTATACTATGACTTTATTTTTCATGAAATTTTTCGCCATAATATACTATGACTTTTTTTCGATGTACTATATTATGAATTTTTTTCGACATACTTTACTATGACTTTTTTTCATGAAATTAGTCGACATACTATACTATGACTTTTTTTCATGAAATTAATCGACATACTATACTATGAATTTTTTCATGAAAGGAACTTTTTTCCCCCCTACACTGCCCACATCACCATACTGACTAACACTGTGTCTGCTCTGGAAGCCTTTACGTTTCTGGGATCCACCATCTCCCAAGACCTCAAGTGGACTTCCAACATAGACACCATGATGAAAAAGGCCCAGCAGAGGATGTACTTCCTACGCCAGCTCAGGAAGTTCAACATGCCTCAGGAGCCGCTGATACAATTCTACACTGCAATAATCAAGTCTGCTCTCTGCACATCCATCACTGTGTGGTTTGGGTCGGCCACCAAACAGGACAGGAACTGACTACAATGGACAGTTAGGACTGCAGAGAAAATCATTGGCGCCAGCCTGTCCTCCATCCAGGACTTATACACCTCCACAGTCAGGAAACAGGCAGGAAGCATTACTGCAGACCCTACACACCCTGGACACAACCTGTTTGAACTTCTCCCCTCTGGGAGGCGCTATAGAGCACTGTACGCCAAAACAACCAGGCACAAGAACAGTTTCTTCCCTCAGGCCGTCACTCTTATGAAAACTTAATCAGCCATACACTGTCAATAACCCTCTAAAACCAACTATCTACTGCTGCAGTTATAATTATAATTCTTACACTCTTCAATGCACAACTTTTCTCATTTTTAAACATGTAAGTATCGTGTGTCACTGCCAATATAAATCCTACACACTGTACATACAGATATATAGACATGTATACATGTACATACTATACATAATCCAGCCCATGTATATCCATTCAGTATTTATTCTTTGCACTATTTGTATTATTTAAACATAAAAAACACTTGACGTGTATGTAGACTTTTTTATTTAATTTCTTATTTTATTGGTGGTTATTGGTGCTTTATATATTACAGCGCGCAATATCACTCCATAGACTGCAGTGGGGGTGCGCTGTGCTGGCGCTCTTTATATACACTTATCTTGTGCGCACAAATTAACTAAAAAGTGGGAAAGTTTTACTTAAATTGAGGCCACTAATTACTATCTTGTGCGCACAAATTGGTTGTTTCCAGCCTCCTTTATACACAGTACAATGACTTGTCATGTGACTTATATATACTGAATTTACAATCATTTTTCAATGAAATATTAACAAGAAATAAATAGATAATCAATTACAAATCATACTTACTTATGTACACCCAACTTTTAAAAAAGATATTTAGCAACTACAGTTTTTCATCTAAACCCATCAATGGGTGAAAAGGTTAAATCTCCATTTTTCAACAAAAAGCCGCAAATTCTGATCTCTTTCAACCTGTTTTTTCAAACTAATTTTAATAATTAAGTCAATCTGAGGTTCACCTCAACACATCCATCCAACTGAATTTACATATTTTTCTCAAAAAAATTCCACGTCTTTGTGAACAGATATAATCTAGTAGACTTTACAAAAAATGCCTTAAAGTTTAATTCCTTGTGCAACCCCTTCAGGCTTAAAGTGCCCAATTTCGAAAACCAAGAATGCCTAGCTTTTAACGAGCAATTTGTAAATCTCCCCCTCCCATAAATAAATCATGGTGTACAGGAGAGGAGTTGAGCGACGTGTTTTCATTTTTGATGGACTCACACTGGTCTGCAGCTCGCTGTGTGTGTGTTCTCAAAGTCAGAAAAAGGTTAGAAGATTACCGATGTCACATCTGAGTCCAGTCTTCCCTGAGGAGCAGAGGCATCTTCCTGTCACAGGATCACACGGAGCATCGTCCTCACAGTCACACACCTTGGCACAGCCATGACCGTAGGTACCCTGTTCACACACTGAGAGGAGTTGGGGATGGGAAAAAAGTTTTTAAAAAAAAGGATAAATGAGGCTAAATGCCAGTAATCCTGCCATTATTGTGGTAATCAGCAGTGATTTGACTGACCTCTGTGACAGCGAGCTCCGTGGTATCCTGGAGTACAGACACACTGGCCTGACGCTGGGTGACAGGAGGCTCCGTTCATACAGTCACACTGCAGCTGGCACAGCGAGCCGTGGAAACCAGGAGGACAGGCTGAGGACGAAGGATTCACGCCACGAGATTTAAAGCTGAACTTTATGGTTTAAAATGTTCTCACTGGATTAATAAATGAGTACAAACCCCAGTTTGAGAGTTGAACTTTGACACCTCAAGAGTGAAAGCTTTAGTTAGAAGATGTAAGTCAGGATGCTTTAGTTTTCTGTTTGTCCTTTTAATTAACGAGTTCAAATGGACATTTGAGACAGGGCTGGGAATTGAAGAGTGGTGGAAACTAAGTCAAGTATTATACTTTTGTGTGATTTTGAGGTAAGTTTACTTTACTTGAGTAGTTCTATTTTGTGTTACTATATACTTCTACTCTATTACACTTACACTTGCAGATCATTACAGTTTTGGCCCTCTTGTGTATCACAATAATATTTAATATTTAAAAGTGTATTGCCCTTATCCCATACCTATTGCTTCCCACTGAAAATGTAAATCTTTAAAAAGGGGTCACAAATATATTGTTTCATAAAAAAAATTTAAAAAAAAGACTACATAACTTACCATAGTTTTGGCAAACTATACTATGACTTATTTCCTGACATTTGCATGACATACTATACTATGACTTTTTCTATACCATTTTATGGTAAACTATACTATGACTTTTTCATGTCATTTTTATGGCATACTATACTAAGACATATTATACTATGATTTTTTTTTACATTTCTTATGACATAATATACAATGACTTTTTATGACATTTTTAATAACATACTATTCTATGACTTTTTATAACTTATGGCATACTATACTATGACTTTCTTTTTTTACTTTTTTCGGCAGATTATACTATGACTATTTTATGATATTTTTATGATAGACTATATTATGATTTAAAAAAAACATTTTTATTGCATACTATACTATGACTTTTTTTCATGACATTTTCTATGAGGTACTATATTATGTATATTCTTTTTACATTTATTATGACATTTTCATTGCATAATATACAATGACAATTTTAATGACATACTATTCTATGACTTTTTTTATAACATTTTTCATGGCATGTCATTTTTATTGCATACTATACTATGACACTTTTTCTAACATTTTTTATGGTATACTATACCATGACTTTTTTCATGACATTTTTATTACATACTATACTATGACACTTTTTCTAACATTTTTTATGGTATACTATACCATGACTTTTTTCATGACATTTTTATTACATACTATACTATGACTTATTTCCTGACATTTTTTCCTGATATTTTTATTGCATGTTAATGAGATTTATTGATCCTTTAAGGCACTTCTGTCTGTCTTTGTATATGTTTATCTGTTCAGTTCTCACCGTGTTCACACTGATGTCCATAGTAGCCTGGACCACACTGACACGTCCCTGTCACTCTGTCACAAGTGCCGTTATTTTGACAGTTACATTTCAGCTGGCAGTTGGCACCAAATTTGCCCGCGGGACATTCTGGGAGACAGACGAATGAAACAGGAACACACAGTCAAAAAAGAAGAAAAATCATCCTCGTGACTTAACACTAGTGTTAGGTATTTAGATTTAGCATGCTACAGCAGACCATGTATGCGGTAATGAGCAGAAGAAGGTTAAAACAAATGAAGAAACTAGATATATAAAAGTGTGTGTCACCTTTATCGCAGTATGAACCAGTCCAGCCCAGACTGCAGGTACAGTTGCCAGTCACAGAGTCACACACTCCACCATTACTGCAGTTACAGCGTGTGACACAGCCCGCCCCGAACCAGCCTGGAGGGCAGCCTGAGGCGGAAAACACACTCTTAAATTAAACTGCAGACATGATTCTGCTTCATTATCAAAGCAGACAAAATACAAGGTAACAGAAAAGCTGGGTTTCTTCCCTTTAGAAGGAGCCATTTGCTGCCCTTCACTTTTGTACAATAAGAAAAACAACTTATACAGAAAATTGCTCGACCTACATAATCCATCAGAGTGAGCACAGAGTCTCGATGACAATAATAAAAACCTGCACAGAGGAGTCTAGACTTTGCAATGAACAGAGGAGGGCCTGTTCTCAGAGATCTGAGATTGAGGTTGAGGTCAAAAGGTCACAGATAAAACAGAGATAGCTGTCAAGTAGTTATGTTACATCTGATACCGGTGCATCGAGGGTTGGTTCACTATTCAGAAGCAGTGACGTTCGAAGCTCTCTTTGAAACTGCAAAAAATATGTTTGAAGCCATTCCTAAAGTTCACTGAGTTGGACACACACTTTGTGGGTGGTAGTAGAGTTGAAAAGAGTTATTAGCTATTGCAGAAGCACACTATAACATATATACTAATTACATCTGTCCACTTACATTGTATTAAGTTTGTCAATAAGAACTTTCACTGTCTTGTGACATGAATCCTATTCTTACATTATACTATACCTAAAATTGACTAGGACAAAATTACACACAGACAAACATAATGATACAATTCAGACTTAACTTGCTCTGGTCTGACTTGGCCGTGTTTCCTCACTACAATTCTTCTAGAAGTATTTAAGCTGTACAATCATCCAAGTAGCAGTTTCCAAATGTCTCCTTTTTTTAAAACAAAATACAGAGTATGTATTGATATTATAATGTATAAATTAAGGCTTTGGGCAGTAATCACTGAATTACCTACTAATATCTCAGTCTATTCTGGCCACACGGGGTCGACATTAACGAGTTGAATATGATTTGTCATGCTGTGAATGTGGACAAAAAAAGAAACATTT
>CAKAKR010066958.1:4535-40388 GCA_916700685.1 Adelosebastes latens | reverse complement strand
GGAGGGCAGCCTGAGGCGGAAAACACACTCTTAAATTAAACTGCAGACATGATTCTGCTTCATTATCAAAGCAGACAAAATACAAGGTAACAGAAAAGTTGGGTTTCGTCCCTTTAGAAGGAGCCATTTGCTGCCCTTCACTTTTGTACAATAAGAAAAACAACTTATACAGAAAATTGCTCGACCTACATAATCCATCACAGTGAGCACAGAGTCTCGATGACAATAATAAAAACCTGCACAGAGGAGTCTAGACTTTGCAATGAACAGAGGGCCTGTTCTCAGAGATCTGAGATTGAGGTTGAGGTCAAAAGGTCACAGATAAAACAGAGATAGCTGTCAAGTAGTTATGTTACATCTGATACCGGTGCATCGAGGGTTGGTTCACTATTCAGAAGAAGTGACGTTCGAAGCTCTCTTTGAAACTGCAAAAAATATGTTTGAAGCCATTTCTAAAGTTCACTGAGTTAGACACACACTTTGTGGGTGGCAGTAGAGTTGAAAAGAGTTATTAGCTATTGCAGAAGCACACTATAATATATACAGTATACTAATTACATCTGTCCACTTACATTGTATTAAGTTTGTCAATAAGAACTTTCACTGTCTTGTGACATGAATCCTACTCTTACACTATACTCTACCTAAAATGGACTTGGACAAAACTTTCCTTGCTCTGGTCTGACTCGGCCGTGTTTCCTCACTACAATTCTTTTGGTTGTCATATCCTTAGTTGATTTCTGTTTACTTTCTATTCAAATTATCGGGAAGATGCATTATCCTTAAATTTGAAAAAAAAAAAGCAGAAAACAATATATACACTGGTCATAAAAGAGGAATTGAACCAGTGATCCGCTGTATGGGCAAAAGCTTTCCCTACTGAGGCTTTTTGCCCCACACTTTGAGGGTGGGGCAGGTGGCTTTGTGTGTGATGTAGAACATTCAAGTGCAGGTTATTGAAACATGAAACATCAAACTGTATCAACAGCACTGAGAACTCACCGTGTCCACAGTCCTCTCCTCTTCGTCCAGTGATGCATTCACAGCGACCTGTGACCGGATCATTGTGGGCTCCGTCTCCACACGTCGCCACCCGAGCACAGTCGACTCCGTAACGCCCAGCTGCACACGCTGTCACCACAGAGACACACACCAGATACTTGTCATCCCATACGATCTATCATTTATTACTAATTCAGTCACCGTCACCAGCACAGTTTTAGATATGGACTCACTGATGTTGCAGCGTGCTCCTATAAATCCTGCTGGACATTCACAGGCTCCAGTGGAAGGTATGCACATCCCTCCATTTTCACACTGGCACTCGCTTTCACAGTTTGGACCGTAACGACCTTTTCCACAAACTGAAAATGAAATTGAAACAGCAGAGAATTAGTACTTTTAAAAGGCTTTTACTTCAGTGTAACGTGATATGACCAAGAGGTATACATATGTTATTTTACGTACTTTGGTCACATTTGGGGCCATGGAATCCTGGAGCGCAATAACATGATCCAGACACCGGGTGGCAGAGCTGGTTTGTCTCTGAGCACTGGCAGACCTGGTTACAGTTCTGTCCAAATGTTCCTGGAAAACAAGCTGGGGGGGGAGAGAGAGGTTCACATGTGCAATTTAGATGTTCTTGCTTTCTGATGCATCATAAATGTGTCATTCAATGCGTTTTATTAATGCAAAAATGAGTGAATAAAACCAGCAGCGTCTTCATTTTCTAAATGGACTGGAGGCAGAAGTTGGTCCTGCAGCACTTACTCTGCTCACAGCCGTTTCCCGTAAATCCAGGAGGACAGCCGCAGTCTCCAGAGACGTGGTGGCAGGACGTGCCCTGAGCACAGCTGCAGCGCTGCATGCAGCCCTTTCCATACATACCCGGCAAACATGCTGAAAGAAAAGAAAGTCAAAACAATGTAAGGTATTTATAGCTATAACTTGGGAGGAAATTATATTCCGCAAATTCCCCTTTATCCATATCCTACTTGTAAATGTCGACCAGTCTGTAATTTTAAAAGAATAGGTTAGTATATTTAGTATTTTCTTAGTTGCTTTGTTTGGTCAAGTCAGGTAAATTGTATTAATAATGTATAGCCCAAAATTATTAATTTGCCACAGAGGGCTTCTAAATCTGTTCAACATCCTCAATACCCTCTAGCCTTAGACCCACAATTAGGATAAAGAAAAACTTCAATGGGATAAAAGACAAAAGAAACCTCAGGAAGAGCAACAGAGACGGGATCACTCTTCCTAGACAGACATGCAATAGGTGTCATATATTCACAGTAGGGCTGTCCTCCATCAAAGAAATTCTTAGTTGACTAACATTCATACGATTTTGTCGACTAACCTATTAGTTGATTTAATGGACAGATCTATAAAACTGAGTTTCTCCACAAAGAAACATACAAAGCACCACTTTAAATCTTGTGTTTACTAGAGATGTGCTCAGAAGTTTCTTGGAAATAAGTCATTCAGCATGAAAAAAGCATAAAAAATGACTAATCGACAAAAGAAATCTTTGTCGACTAAGACCGAAACGACCGATTAGTCAGCTAATCTACTAAGAGGGGGCAGCCCTAATTCACAGTAGACAGAGGTAGAATTGTAACTTGGAGAAACCGAATGACAATATCAAGTAAATGAGTGTAGAACATATGAGAAAC
The DNA here is from genome assembly GCA_916700685.1 of Adelosebastes latens. NCBI lineage: Eukaryota > Metazoa > Chordata > Actinopteri > Perciformes > Sebastidae > Adelosebastes > Adelosebastes latens. The sequence continues at coordinate 37,713 of CAKAKR010066958.1, read as the reverse complement.
AAGTTTTATCCAAATTGTAAAAGTTTTCGCTGATACTGCTCATGCATGTAGATGTTTGAAAATGTAACGGGTTCATCATCAAACTACCAGGACAAACTCAGTCCACCAGGGGCTGCAAGAGCACCACAGTGTCTTCAGCTTTGTACCTTTGTCACAGAGTTTTCCTCTCCACCCTGGTGGACACTGACACTCTCCAGTGACGTGGTGACATGAAGCCCCGTGCACACACTGACAACTCTCCTCACAGCCGGCACCAAACAGGCCTGGTTCACATGCTGAGCAGAAAAGGTGCAAATTAGAGGTTATAATTAACAAAAATACACAATATTGCCAGTCCGACAGTTTTCCAGTGCAGCAGTTCCCACGAGGTCAAAGTTTCTGTTGGTTCATTAGTTTTTCTTCAGTTCTGCGGTAGAGACTCACTGGCTTACCTTTCTCACAGCGCTCTCCGACCCAGCCGGCCCTGCAGCTGCACCGTCCGGACTGTCTGTCACACTGGCCGCCATTCTCACATTGACACTGCTGCTGGCAGTCCGCCCCGAACCGGCCCACCACACACTCTGTGTAAACATACAGCAGCGTGCACGAGCAGAAAAACACACATGAGACAAGACAAGAGAGAAACAAAACAGAGGCATCTTGATGTGAACTATATATGACAGGGAAACCTGCGTTGTCATATTTCTGCTGAGGGCTGCAACATGGGTTTTTTTTCCCCAGTAATTTATAGTTGGACAGAGTATGGAGTTGGCAATCAGAGTAGTAGCCACAGAGTTTAGAAAGTAAAGACATTCCAGCGACAGGATTAGAGGTTTCCTGAGCACGAAGAGGGGGCTGGGCTTGGCACGGCTCGACAGGGAAAGGTTGTAACAGGCACAGAGGGAGGATAGTGTGTGATGTGGAGCTCAGAGGGAGAACGAGCTGGAATGTCATCGCCGGGTCGGCAGAGACTTTTACAGAGCAGACTCGTCTGTGGTGCAGAAACAATCTCTGCCAGCAAATAACCTGACCGTAGGCGAAAAAACAAATGAGCTAAGGCAGCAGATTGAACTCAGACTGATGTATTTCCAGAGCCCAGTAAAAACAACCACAGGCCACTGTTTTTAAATGTTTACTTCAGGGTTCAGGTAATGTTATTCTTCTGCATTTCTCTTCAGACTAACCAACATCATCATGGCTTTGCAAGACAGGGCTGAACTCAGCAAGTTTATAGGGCTGGGCCAAACAACCTAAAGCGTAAATCAAGATAAATTATTAGATTAACATTGAAAAAATGTTTATACATCAGTGCCTGTAATTGTTTTCTTGTTTTGGCTCAATTCTGATATATTTGTCCTGTTTAATTCCAGTATGAAGAGTTAAAGATGTCGGTCTGTTGGCTGATTGGTTGGTTGAACTTCTTGTTAGATGTCATTGGTTGTTGTAGCTACTGACATTTATTGTAAATTGTGATATGAATAGGTAGGTTGGTAAAAAGATATTTGTAATTTGCTAAATTCGGTTTATTATCCAGAAAGCTGAAAGGTAGAAACTGATAAAATAAAAGGTAGAAACGAATTTACCTGTATAGTTGATTCATAAAGTTTTTTTTATACAGCCAAAAATCACAAGTCTGTCTGTCTGAGAGGGCTTTACAATCTGTAAAATGTACCTCACAACAACCTCTATTCTTATATCCTTGATTTGGATGAGGAAATAAGGAAACGGATAGGAAAAACATTTTCTGGAGGACACATCCATGCACAAGTTGCTGCATTAGATGGCATAAAGAAAGTTGTACAAAGTTAAAGGGAAATTACGATTTTGTACCAGTTGGGTCTTATTTTTTGTAATTTTGTAGTTCAGTTGTATATTTTGTTAATAATGACACTGAACTGGGAATATGGCTAAATATTGCTAAAAATAAGCCTGGCAAGGCAAGACACACCAGCAGTCATATATGTTTTAAACAAACCTCCAGCTTAGCCAAACTTATCTGAAAGTGAAAACAAGGACTGTTGTAAACGGACAGCGGTTGGTTCAACTTTGACCTACAGGACTTGCTGCAGTTGCACACAGTTTTCCAGAGCTATGAGGAAATATTTCACTTTTGGTTTTGCATCCAAATAAAAAATGTTGAAAATATGATGAAACTGTTGGCTTGTTTACAACCTGTCCCATCATCTCCTGTTTCTTGCCCCGTTAGCCTTTGCCGTAGCAACGCCAGTGATCCCAGATCTGAGTATGTTATTATAAATGACGGCCAAATGTACAAAAATAAGACCCAGGTTGTAATAAATGAGAATTTTCCTGAAAATGTTCCATCTGAAGGTGGTTTTGCGGTCACACATACGGAGACTCTTACTCACAGTATCTCTGAGTCTTACCCAGTTCACAGGCTGTGCCCATCCATCCACTGGCACATGTACATTTTCCGTTGCTCTTGTTGCAGGTGGCTCCGTTCTGACACAAGCAGCGCTGCCGACAGTCTGCTCCATAAAAGCCTGCAGGGCATTCTGGGAGAAAAACAGACAAAACCATCTTGTGACCCGCCATATTTACCTGTCATATAGATGATTACCTAGCTCTGTGTTGTGTTCACTCACCTTCTGTGCAGTTGGGTCCGGTCCAGCCGGGCGTGCACACACACTGCCCACTGGCCGGGTGGCAGATGCCATCGTTACGGCAGCTACAGCTTTGGTTACATCCTTCCCCATAGAAACCAGTTGGGCACGCTGCCAGGAGAGGGACAAACAATATCATTACCTCCTGATGAACTTTGCTGATCAAAAGTGGAAATTCCAGTGTCTGGTAAGTGATACAGGCCATAGCATGGGGAACATCAAGTCGGAGCTTTCTCATGTGTGACTGCGCTGGGTTTTCCCAAATAACTCTGAAACCGAGCGTGTTTTTGTTCCACTGTGAGTCAGCGTTACAAAGATGTTCTCTGTGCTTCCATGCTGCTACACAAATGTCCTGATAACCAAACATCTTTTCATAAGACTGGAGTGACGGCGGCACCTTCATAACTTTCTGTTGTGCACCTGTCACTCACTCAGATTGCAGAACGGACCGATCCAGCCAGCAGGACAGGAACAAACTCCCTTGACGTGGTCACAGCTCCCGCCGTTTAGACACAAACATTTCTCCTGGCAGTCCAGTCCGTAGAAACCCTGAGGACACGCTGAAACACACACACACACACACACACACACAGATGTAAAGACCTTGGCTGCAGTGGAAAAGTCAAAACATTATGTCCTAATGTCTTTTCCGAACCACTTTTCCTTGACCTCGATGGAAAAGGTCATGAGGTCAAGGAAAGATGTGAAGGAGAATTCATAAGGACTTAGGAAAAGAGTACCACGGTGTTAAGAGAATCCGACCGCACTTCCACTAGGCTCCATACTTATGATGTGATGGCGGTGGATGTTAGTGACGCGGGTCTGCTGTGGTGAAACTACAATGTTCTGAAGATGGACTGCAAAAGGCGCTACTTCCCACCATGTGGTCATAAATAGCTCTCTCAGTAACAGGCTCCTTCACCCGCGGTGTATGAAAGAGAGATACCACAGGTCCTTCTGCTGCTGTAACACTTTACCATCAACTTATAATAAAGGATTCTCTTCTTATCTACCTAACATGGACAACCGGTGAAAAATATAATTCATTAGCGAGGTTGAAATTGAAAAACAAAGGAATATATGATAAATATTGAGTTAATTGTTTGAGTTATAGAGAAGGGGTAGGACCATGTGTAGGCTGTACTTCTTCCTTCTCCTTTTTGGACATGTAATATTTATTTATGTTGATTGTTTGTTTGACAGTTTGCTATATGTTTACTGTTCATTTTATTTGTTATTCTTGTTTTGTTTTTTATGTTCGAAATAAATAATTAATTAATTAAAAATAAAGTGAAACGAAATGGTTGTCACTGTCCACTCATATTTATCACCATGAATCCCAATTAGTATGACTGTATGAAAATATTATGCAAGATAAGCATATTGTTTGTATTCATGAACGGCAGAATGGCGCGTCGCTTTAAATGTTGCTGCCGCAAGGAATTGTGGGGCGGCATTATCTCCTTTCCTTTGGTAAAGGAAGGTCCAGTGTATCCTATGCTAAAGGAGATAAGAAAGGAAGCATCGAAGCACCTTTTCTTAGCATTTAGAGAACTCAAACAGCTCTCATCACGGCTGCTACTCAGATACTTTCGGGTCATTTCGCTCAGTTAGGAACCTTCCTAAGCAAAACAGACTTTTCGACTGCAGCCTACCTGTTACTAGCATATTTACACATTCAGTAGGTGAATTTGTTTTTGTGATGTGAGGGAGCTTCTCTTACGCTTTTCACAGAAGGTTCCAGTCCATCCCACCTGGCAGGTACAAGCTCCGCTCACATGGTCGCACAGCGCCTTGTTGTCACACTGACACCGATGGCGACAACCGAGACCAAACATACCTGATGGGCACTCTGAGGGAATATAACACACACACAACTTAGACTTACAGACTAGTGATATGCAGCTTCAAATAACGTTGAACATGTTGTGTCCATGTTATGTTTGTAAAATGATACAATTCTACAATACCAAATAAGCTCCTAACAGAGACAAAACGGAAATATTAAAACCACTGTGTGTAGGATTGAATATTGTTACTTTGGCACCGTCTGGTGGTAGCACTAAGAATGACACTGTGCTGAATGATGGCAACGCAAACTGCCAATGATTGATGAAAGGATTTTTTTGATTCTTTCATGTCATGTGACTGGTTCAAACAAAAACTTGAAACATGCTATGATCATGAAAAATTATACACATATTAACTTGATATCATGACAGATTGAACACTGTAGTCTTTAAATGTTTTAACACATAACTACATACTCTGATGGCAGTGTGTTCCAGTGTAACCAGCCTCACAGTTGCACTGGCCCGTCACAGCGTCACAGCTGCCGTCTCCGTTTCTACAGTCACACGTTTCTGCACAGTCTGCACCCCAGTGTCCTGCATCACAGGCTGCAACACAAATTGAGTATTAGACATAACCAGGGACATCTTTTACTGTCAGATATATAAGAACAGTGTTCTTATATAATTCTCTTCAGCGTTAGTAGCTGATGTTAGGTGATAACAAATGTTTTCCTGCACTGTTACCTTTCCTGCAGTTGTGTCCAGTCCAGCCAGGAGCGCAGGTACACCGCCCACTCACCGGATCACAGCGAGCATTGTTCTCGCACACACACTTCATTTGGCATCCTTGACCGAAACGTCCACTCGGGCACGCTGCACAAGGAAAAAAATATAAAAAACATCAAGACTAATCTACCAGAACCGACTTCGCCGGATTGCATGAAAGCACGGCAAGTTCCCATGACAGCTTTGGTTCTGTGATTCAGCTTTAAGAGCCAGTGGTTGTTTGAGATGGAATTATATTCGTTCTTCCCAGTGAATTATGTTTGAGGTCGGTTTTCAGGATTTTAGCAAATGACCACGGAGAAAGACTACTCCTCTTTCTTCTGACATGTTGCTCTATTTCTTGTCCAAACTGCACCACTGCGTGATTTCCATATTCCACCGTGCCGCCATCCTCCTCAGCTGGTGAAATGCTTAATGCATGTTGCTGTGGAAACTGAAAAATGCACACTGCTGATACTCACAGTTCTGGCAGAATCTGCTCATGAACCCTGAAGGACAGTTACATGACCCGTTGTGTTTGTCACACACGCCTCCATTCTCACAAACTGGGCAAGTTTCTGTGCAGCCTGGACCCCAGGAACCCTCCGGACACACTGTGAAAAAGATTCACATTATCAGAATTGCGATCTTGAAAATGTTTAAAACAACTCAGCTGTTTTTAAAAAAAAAAAAAACATCAGTCTGCACTCACAGTTCTCACAGTGCTTTCCTGACGTCCCCGCTGGACACTTGCATTGTCCCGTCACTTTGTCACATGGGGCGCCGGTGCAGTTACATGGATGTACGCAGCCTGTTCCAAACCTTCCCTCTGGACAGTCTGAAACAGGACACACAGGAGAGACTTGTCACAACACGAGAAGACAACAAACTGCAGACAAATTAGCCTTTAAGTGCGAGGAAAGTGTGTCCTCTGTAGGGCCACCTACCTTGATCACAGTTCTCTCCATGACTACCAGGAGGACATTTTCGTTGGCACTCTCCAGTCACATGATCACATGACACTCCTGGTGGACAGGAGCACTTCTTCTCACAGCCGGCTCCGTAAGTACCTGGGTTGCATTCTAGAGACAGAAAAGGACAGATCACTCACTGACCACGTTAAAACAGCTGTAATACGACGAGAATGGAAATCCTCCTCCTCCCCTCTTGAGACGTGGCTCAATGTTTTTCTGTCTTTATTTAGAGGGGATTTGGTTCTCCTCGACTGACTCATACTGTACATTTGCTACGATTTTGACTCCCTTTACAGATTATATCAGAAAGCAAATGGACTTGGGGCGGCACGGTGGTGCAGTGATTAGCATTGTTGTCTCACGGCAAGAGGGTCACAGGTTCAAACCCCTCTGTGTGGAGTTTGCATGTTCTCCCCATGTCAGCGTGGGTTTTCTCCAAGCACACAGTCCCACAGTCCAATGACGTGCAGGTTATGTTAACTGTTGACTCTAAATTGCCCGTAGGTGTGAAAGTGAGCGTGAATGGTTGTCTGTCTCTATGTGTCAGCCCTGTGATAGTCTGGCGACCTGTCCAGGATGTACCCCGCCTTCACCCAATGTCAGCTGGGATCGGCTTCAGCCTCCCCCACGACCCTGAATAGGATAAGCGGTTACAGATATTGGATGGATGGATGGAGCAAATGGACTTGGCTGCAACTCAGTGTGGCTGCAACCCTCTGAGCGTGCCTATATTTCAGCCTGTATGGACACTGGAGAGTGGCATATCTTGGCATTCATGGCCATATATTCGCTACTCTGGCAAACTTTATTTTTCCTTCTGTTTCGTTTGCCTGCAGATGTATATAAGGGAGACTTGTGTTTTGTTGTTTCCTTGTTGTGTTTTTGCATATACTTTAGTACATACTTGTTCAAAAAGTTCAAATAAAATCCATCATCTGTAATCCATAATGTAATTGTACAGTGATATCACCTTAGAGCAGAACACAACCTACTGTAAATGTGAGTAAGGTCTATTGATGAGCAGAGCGTTGTGACAGTATGCTCACCTTCCTTGCAGGTGTTGCCCTGGTAACCAGATTTACAGACACAGGTGCCATGGCGACGGTGACACTCCAGAGTGTTCTGCTGGACACACTGACACTCCCCAGAGCAGCCGGCGCCGAAGGTCCACTTAGGACAAGCTGAAGGAGAAGAAACGAGATGAATCACAACAGGATGATGCACAGAAAGAATGGTCACAACTACATTAAAATTATAGCCACAATACGAGTATTTACAAAAACTTGCAATGCAATGCTACTGCTTCACAGTGAGCCTGTGTATCAATGCTTTTTATAATCTGGGGTTCCTGACGTGAGAGTTCAAGGGTGAGACTCTGGTAATGTTAGGACAGAGGGACTTACGGAGGTGGCAGAAGCGTCCGTATAGTCCTGGATCACACAGACAGGCTCCGTAGGTCCGATGGCAGCGCCCGTTATTGGCACAATTACACTTCTTATTGCACTGCTTCCCATAGAAGCCTTTAGGACAGCCTGCAGCACACAGGAAACAACTCATAGTAAACTTCAGATAACTACCTCCCGTGGCGGGAAAGAAATGTTTTCACTGATGATTAAGGAACAAATACTTTTGTCTGGGACAAAAGGGGGACAACTCACCGTCCTGGCACAAGTCCCCACTGACCCCGGGCGGACAGCGACAGCTCCCGGTGACTGGATCACAGCTGGCACCATTTTTACACTTAGAGGGGAAGGAGCAGTTTTTACCAAAATACCCCTCGGGGCATGCTGTGAGATTGAAAAATAAAAAGAGTCTATTACTGCAAATCTGTCAAACTGACTTTATAGTTTGATACAGTAGTGACAGACACAGACATGTGAATGTATTTGTGTCTGTTTATGCTGAGCCAATCCTCACTCTGGTTGCAGACGGCGCCTATCCACCCGTCGGGACAGTCGCAGCCACTTTTCCATGGATTACATTTTCCTCCATTAGAACAGTCGTCACACGTCAAACTGCAGTCGTTGCCGAAAGTGTCATCCAAACACACTGGAAACAACAGTTCACAGTGAAGGGTTTATTTATTTTTATCATATCTAAACTCTAATCGTGACATTTGACGCTATCAAACACAAAGTTTACTGACTTTTTAGGGCAGAATAGTTTCTCATTGGATGTCAGAGGTTATGATGTTCAAGGTTGACAGAGATTATTACACTTTCATTGAAGTTAAGAGGAGCATAGATAGCTATACACACACATCACATTTAGGCTCAAGGCTATTGGAAATTAGCACTGATGAAAAAAGTAACGCCCGCACACTGACTCCAAACACAAATTTATTTGAATGGACAATGTTTGGATCCCAGTCGAATATTTGTCAGGTCAAATAATATTATATATCTAAATATATTTTGTAGGCGTTGCACCTGTCAACTTTCAGTGAAGTAACATGAATCGTTAAATGTTCTGCTGTTGTCAAAAGAGTCCAAGTTTGGGCGACACAAAACAGAGCCTTTGACTTCCTGTGACAGACTGCCAGGACATATAAGCCTCAGCATTCCTGCCAAAGACGCTGTGGTGTTACAGTATGTACAGACAGTCTGGGAGCATGAAGCACAGTAATTAACCCGCACCATGTGGCCTGCAGTAAATGAGTCTGTCAGACAGCTTCACCTCCCAGGAGTCTCAGGTAATCAGACACAGGTTCCTCTTAGTGATAATGAGTGGTTAATGGTTTTGGGGGAGAAAAACTCACCAAATTTCTCTGCAAGGTTACTCTCGGCCCGCAGCTCCCCCTCGTCGTCTTCATAGTCGTCATAGCGCTCCAGGGGTTGGTTGTAGTCCTGCATCAAGGTAATCACGGGTCGAAGAAGAGGCAACTCGATGGGACCTCCGCTGGACAGGGCCTCAACTGCATCTTCTAGTGCTGCGGGGAAAAAGACAGGAAGAAAGTCAGTTACACACACTAGAATAAATACACAGTGTATGCCATTTAGTTTTGTGTCTTAAAATCAATCTCTTTTTCAAAATAAGTGAACAAAAAAAACACCATTTTGATGAGATACCTCAATTTTACAATTTGCAACATGTACATTAAGCAAAAAAGAAAGTTAAAAATAAGGGAGAAATGCCCACATCTCTTAGCTTGACTTGACTTAGGTCGACTGATATCAAAATAATGCTACTTTAATGCAAGAATATCTGTTTTTAAAGCGCTAACAACTGAAACTCATGCACCCCTGTTGGTAGGTTTTCTGTCAGATGTCGAATACGAAAAGACTTTAAAGACTGAGGGACATTTCCTTAATTTTTATGACAAATTCTGTATGTCTGTGATGCACAAAAGAGACATTTTCTCCACAAAAGGTAGTTCAACTTCACCGAAACATACCAGTGCTCCATACCCTGCTCTAATAAAACCGGCTGTTAGTGGTTTAGTCGTTTTTCACTGAAGACATTTTGACAGGGACTCACGGACTTAGAGGCAACGTTCCCACAAAGTCTGTGAGGGTTTAGGGCTGTCCCACTGTCAAATCGTCAAGTGTTTGAAGGCTCTCTCACAAACGTTTTGAGCCCTTTATGCACACTTTCCATATTTCTGCAGACTTTGCCTAAGGGAATTACCCATAATTCATAGCTTTGTGATGTTAAAACACGGAGTTACTGGGGGAAGCCCGGAGGTGTTAAAGAAAAAAAAAGGTAAACAAAGAGGATGGCACATGGGTGTTCAGCCTGGCATATTAAATTTACACATAAAACACACATGAAATCAGAGGCTATATTACACACCTGCTTTATTAATCAACCATTTCTTTTGCTTAATGATGTCGTTTTGACAAAAACAAGTAAACTGATTATTTTTGACAATTAGGCTACCTCTCGTCTCGTATAAGGCAAGAGCCTGGAAGACGTTCAAATCAGGCAGTAACAAAAGTAAAATATATGATGTATGCGATATGTTGCCAAAAAGTGCAGTCCCATTGGTATTTCTACCATTTCAAGCCCTTGCAGCCTGTCGCACTCAAGCATTTACCAGGTGACGTCAGTTAATTCACGAGGGTTCAGGGCTTAAGGCCTTGGGGGGTGCGGTGGGATTGGGCCCTGGTGTTGTGCATGATGCTGGCTCACTGTCACACTGTCATGGCTTAGTGAGACACAAAATCTCTGCTGTGAAAAAGGCCTATTATTCAAAAACTACTATCATGAATGGCTGGCAATAATACTTTACCTGCCCCCCTATCTTGCTTTTTTTTAGTTACATCAAACTAGTGTAGAATGGCTTGCTCAAATGGTACAATTTGATTACATAAAAAGAGTACAAGCTTTATGTTTTAACACTTAGACAACTGCAATATCCACCCCAAGTAAACAATTCTTATTTTGATAAAAACACGCTACACAATCTAGACTGAACGACTCTGTACACAGGAGGTTTTTTTGCAGTACGACAACATTTTGGGCAGATTTTCCGTTGGCATGTTTCTGGTGTGATTCACACTTGGCCACTCTCTTTTTAATGTTGATACTCACGGATGCAGGATTGCCGGTCCTCGTCCAGACGGAAACCCCGGCGGCAGAAACACTGAAAGGATCCCGCGCTGTTCTGGCATGTGTGATCGCAACCGCCATTAGCAGCCAGACACTCGTCTACATCTAAACAACCCAGACACAACACAGACTCAAACACTTTTTGGTACATCAAGAGAAGTTGAGAGAAGCCAAGGTAATTTAACCGAGCAGCTCTAGTTTTACATGTTAAACTTAAACAAAGACAACATTGTGCATGTTTGTGTGGACGTCTTCGGAGTCAAACTGGAACTTCTCCCAAGTTCAACAGAGGTAAATATTGAGTCTCACAAAAGTGTGAGTGCCAACCAATAAGGGTTAAACATACCATCACAGCTACATCCGTCTGAGTTGAGTCTGTATCCTGCTGAGCAGTAACATTCATAACCCCCGGGGTAGTTGGTGCAGTCCTGCTCGCAGCAGGAGCGCTGCTCTCCACACTCATCCACGTCTGCCAAACACAACAAGCAGGGAGACCAAAATTATGAACCGCCCGTAGTGATATTCTTCCCTACTCACAGACAGAAGGTTTTTACGAGATCATGTAAATTGTACAAGTTTAACAGACAATTAAGGTCAAAGTAGAAAATAATAGTACTGAACTTAAACTTATATCAGTACATTCAGTCCTGTATTCTAACACCAAAAAATCAAGACCATCTTCCACCTCCAGACCAAAAGAGCATTTTTACGTAACAGATTAGAGTATATTTTAAAACAAATATTTGTTCTGCATGTCAGGGGATGTGTAGAGCCCTGTTTTACTTTTGTTTTCTGGCTTTATTGTTATCTAGCTGTATTGAGTGATCATCTACACTAACCCTCTGCAGTAAGAACAGCATCATTAGAATGGATCTTTGGCAATACTATCTATTAAATCTAAATCAATAGTTATAGTACAATATGAGGGGATCCACAGGGAGTTATACAGCACAATATTGTCAGTGTGTCAACCTCTCATAGGTAGGATTGTGCTAAAAAGACATCTTGAATATTAACCAAGCGTCAAATCCGATCACTGAATCTAAATCCCTCCGAATCCCTTATCAAGTATGCACTCAGCTGCCAGTTTATTAGGTAAAATCAATGCAGTCTAATGATACAGTCCTACAATAAATCCTCCCTTCATGAAGGTTATAATGTTCAGTTTTTGTAGAAACTGTTATATAGAGAGGTGTTGATTCAACTTTCCGGTAACTTTGGAGGATGTAGTTTGTGGTGCTGTTGAATTGTTTTGCACTTAACTGAGAAGAGTTTTTAATATTGAGCCTAAACCTTCATTCATAGAAAAGGGTTGTACATAACACTTCTCAGTATATCAGTTGTCAAAATGATGATAATGTTGTAGTAACTTAAAGTTGTGTACTGAACATAGCTCTTCGCCTATACAAAAGAGGAAAGCTTTGTTAGACTCTGAGCTTCACAAATCTGGTATTTTACCAATTTAGAATTACAGTAGATCCAAAAAGGAAATGGAAATCAGAACTAGTCATAAAACACCAATTTACTAATCCAGTAATACATAAAACACTAATAATTGAATAAGACGTTTCTGGAAAGTTACCGTGAATCAGTGCTGATGTAATGTATGAGTATGTCTTATAATTTGTTTTAAGCATTCTTTTTAAGTCAATGCAAGTACATTACAGCTTCTTACCAGTACAGGTTTTGAGGTCGTCGTCTAATCTGTAACCATGGTTACAGGAGCAAACAGGCCCGCTGTTTGAATGTTGGCAGTGGTGCGAACAGCCTCCGTTGTTGTTCTCACAGCTGTTCACGATCTCCATCTCGATTCCTTTTACAAGTTCACAGTGAGATAATGAGTGTTAATTAAAAGACTAAAATATCACAAGCTAAATGTAAGGTTTCTAATGCATGTTATAATATTAAGAGGGTTTAAACTGACTGTAACACTGTTTTCCATCAGATCCCAGCTCATAGGCAGCGTTACACACACAGGCGTAGGAGCCCAAAGTGTTGTGGCAGCCATGAGCACAGTTGGCTGCTTCTGTCTCACATTCATCGACATCTGTGACAGAAATATGTTTTAAAAAAAAAAAAATTAATAAAATGGAGGAACACATCTGGAGTGCACAAGTTCATTTACATCTTCTCACAAATCAAATCCATGTTTGCACTTGAAAACCATCTTACACACACTTTTTCCAACAGTGTTGGTAGATACTGACAGTGGAAACATTGGCTTCCATATTCTGCATCTTCTTTTCCTTAAAAGCTGTACTTTTTATTTTAATCACAACTGTTTTTCTGGAGCTTTCAATTGCATCACACAATTTTGTGGGACCAACGCGTTTCAGCTTGTGGCCTTCATATACTACAAGTATTGCTGGAGACTTTTTTCCCTTCTCCATCCACCTTGGAAGAAGGTCAAGTTGTGCCAGAAATCCTCTCTCTGCTTCTATGGCTGACAGTTTTCCCAGTTGGCATGTAAATGTTCAAATTTCCATTTCTCTACCGTTTCCAATCTTCAAACTTGACTTTTGAGTCAGCGTGGACGAGCAATCTTTAAAGTGCTCACAAAAATTTAATTTGAACATCTGCAGCTTTAACTCCATGACAACTGGGTAAACTTCATCTGCTGAGGAAGATGTGTGTGATGTGATCAAAAGCTCCAGAGCAGCTATACTAAATGTGGCAATATTGTTTTCTAAATCATTTTCTATATGTATCACCTAATATTCTCTTCACTTGATTAACTCTGAGCTACATTAATAATCATTATCATGTCATTATTTGGGTTACTGGTGAATTTACCTTGACAGGTTTTACTGTCTTCAGCCAGGAGGTAACCAGGTCTACATTCACAGTGAGCTTTCCCACCATCAACCCGACACACGTGCATGCAGCCTCCATTCTGATCCGCACAGGGATTCTGCACTGCAACACAAAAAGCACACACTCATAAACATAAATCCAACCGTTGTCAGTCAAGCGGGGAACACTTCTGGCGCAGTGGAGGAGAAAACTGTAAAAACTGACATCTTAATGCAGAGCAGGTGGAGAGCTTTAAATTCACACTGCCACCCTGCACCTCCGCCTCATCTCTTTATTGTTCTCTCTACATAGTTGTGTGTGTGTGTGTGTGTGTGACTTGTGTAAGCCTGTCCAGCATCTGGGATGAGAACCTTCTGCAAAAATGAGAGGAAGCCAATAATTGCAAAGTAAAAGCATCTGAGAGACAGTAATTTAAAATATATGCATGTATGATTTCCCAACCCCAGAGAACCGTGCTCAACTACACGGCCTCAGAGATCAGAGATTAAAAGAAGCAAGGACATCAAAATACTAATTTGAGACCGCTGTGATTCACTCCAATTTAATGTCTCATCCTATGAATGACAGTTAATCCTGCTTCATCACAGACATCCTGTCAGATAATTACAACTGGCAGCAGATGCAGAAAATGTCTTTTTAATGTTGTGATCAAATCTTGAAAATCACACCTTCATAATCTTCCAAAGTGCTGAGTTTTATTGGCACTCTTTCCTCAGCCACGGATCCATGTATTATTCCTCCTTTCTGGCTTGTGCCGTGTGTTGATGTGTGTTTAGTGTTGCCTTACACCAGTTTGGGTACTCACGTTTACAATGCTTGCCATCCTCTGCCAGCAAGTAATTTGGCTTGCAGCGACAGCGGAAATGAGCGGCAGACTGCTGCACGCAGTAGTGTTCACATCCTCCGTTGCTGATGGTACACGAATGAACAGCTGAAAAGGCAGAAAAACAACAACCTTAGAGACATGACAAAAGGCCAGAGAAACTTAAATGAAGGGGCAGAGAGAGAGAGGCAGTCATAGGGAATTAGAAAATCTGCCATCTTTGCAGAAAAAAAATCAATGCCCATAAATCCAAACGGCAGTTTTATGTGAGATTTTCTGACTTTTGATTTCACTCCACATCCACAGGAATATTTCTCAGCGAGGTCATGACCGCTGCACTGACATTCCTACAATCAGCGAATACCTCCGAGAATTGCTTTGCTCTGAGCCACGACAGATCCATCAACACAAAAGAGCCAAAAATCACAGAGAGATTTGAATGGCAGGACCTCTGTGGTGGTCAACGCTCGTCCGCTGATGAGATTGAGGGCAGAGCCAGCTCAATCATCTTCCCTCCGTCTGCGTCTCTTCTTTGTAACAACATATGAAACCCCGGTAGACGGTCTGGACTAGATCCCTTCAGAGAAAACAACAGGTAGAGGCCGAACAGCCGGGCGATCTCAAAGCCGCTGTTTTTCATACTCAAAGGCAGGAGTCAAGATCCATCCATCACAAGTACACGTCAAACCACAGAATGCTTTCCAGCTCAAATATTATTCAGACACACGCTAAGTGTGTGGGATACATCTGACCTCTGCTGGCAGATCAAGAGCTGGATAAGACAAGCAGAGCTGAGATTAAATTGATTTGAAGACATCTGCTCTTCTTTTTCTAACTATCAATCTGTACGGACTGATGTGTGCTGGCCTTTATCCGGTATGTATATGCTCATGATGCTGTGCATAGTGCAAAAATGAAAGAAAAACACTTTTATTCACTTGTTATATGGAAATGAAGATTTCAGAGTTGATTTCCGTACTTGCTCCATTTGTGAACATGCACACATTTTGCAGCTTGCCTCTGCACGATTTGAACGCAAGCAGACGGATATGCAGCCTCACAGATAAGCTTCACCTGGGAGTCAATCCAGATGTGCGCTATGATTATTGGTGCACTCAGTCATTTCTTCATGCAACAGCTGTCACACAAGGGCCTCGCAGGGACAGTTGGGTCCCAGCTACAGCGCCTGCTCTATAAGACAATGAAACTATTTCGCTTTATGAAGCCAAGAAACACATAATGAGTTCCACTCTAAATGTCAGGACACTCTGTATACATTCCTGACTGCCGAAACTGGTGCCAGGTTTATACTCTTTTTCTCTATCAGCTATTTCTGGAAAATCCAATTCTAATGTATCCGGCATGACAGAAACAGAACATGGGTACTGCGTAAACTCAGCAGAGGTCAAGAGTGACAGGGTAACGTGCAGATTTATATGAAGCTTATGTGAGCGTTAAAATAACACAAGCAGAATTTAATGGAGGGAAAGGTTGGAATCAAAACTACACCGAGGTACAGAAACCACAGCCAACTGAACTGATCAATCAACCCACCGTTTCCTACATTCGCTCATTATGATTGTGGTACTTTGTTTAATTGTAAGTACTTATACAAGGTGGTTAATCTTTGATTGTATATTTATGGAGGGGATTAAACGGATAGTTCTGGTGTTTTGAAGTGGGGTTGTATGAGGTACTTATCCATAGTAGGTGTATTAATACCTACAGTAGATGACGGCAATACAGTATTGTGGACTGGAACGGCAGAAAACCACCACCTAAAAGAAAGGCTTACCTAAAAAACAATTATATCCGTTTAAGTGTACGCTATATTTAGAATATTTTCACCGGTTTATCTTGCCGTCAGACGGCCCTTTCCGACAGGGAGCAGACTGAAGTAAAACTTATCTATGCTCTCTCCAAAGCCAGCAGACTCAGTTGACAAAAACAACATAGATACGTTTCACTTTCAGTTCAGTTCACCGTCGGAAAATATTCTAACTACAGTATAAGCGTACACTTAAACGGATATCAATTTTTTTTTTAGGTGAGCCTTTCTTTTAGGTGGCTAAAATATGTTTTACTGCCGTCCCCGTCCACAGCACTGTATTGCTTTGCTCCAGTGCTCCTGTCTGTTTCTCGATGTTGAGGGCAC
The DNA here is from genome assembly GCA_916700685.1 of Adelosebastes latens. Taxonomy (NCBI): domain Eukaryota; kingdom Metazoa; phylum Chordata; class Actinopteri; order Perciformes; family Sebastidae; genus Adelosebastes; species Adelosebastes latens. The sequence goes on along the minus strand of CAKAKR010066958.1, from coordinate 21,235 downwards.
GCCGACTGTCATCTACTGCAAGTAATACACCTATACTATGGATAATTACCTCATACAACCCCACTTCAAAACACCCAAACTATCCCTTTAAGGCATTGTGGGACAAGTCCAAACAAATAGCCAGGAAACAGAGAAAAAATATATGAAAAATTCATATATTTAATGCATTTGTGCCTGTTAATAGTTTGTAAAGGAATGCCAAAACGCCAAAAAATCATTGGTTCCAGCTTCTCAGATGTGAGACTTTGCTGCTTTACTTTGCCCTATGTGTTCATAAACAGGATATCTTTGGTCAAACAAAATAAGCAATTTAATGACGACACCAACACCACAATTTTCTCACATTCTACACTGTAGGCCAACCAATAATCGATAAAGTCATCCGCATGTGAATCAGTAACGAAAATAGCAGTTAGCTGGAGCCTTAGTACAAATGTGCTCCAAGACATATCATTATTGAGTTGATTTACTCACAGAAAAACATCTTTCTACAAGATATCCACTGAAGGGTATTACAAATTCACAGACTGTAACTCTTTGTGGTTTTACCAGCAAATGTTATTTGAATCATCTCACAATGTATGTCAGAATCAAAGGGGTCATCTACTGCAATATTATGAATGTGGTTTACATGATTAAGAGCCCATGTCAAAAAGCATATGTGGCTAAACTTCAATGAAATAATGACCAAATACTACTAAAGACTTTCAGAACCTTCCAGCAGACTAGTTCGTCCGACACAGTGTTTCATTGTTTATGTGAGTTTTTTGAACAAGTGAGGCCACATTACAAAGGGGAAACGTTGCAGGCCTTCATACTCTGTTTCTAATCGGATTAAAGGAGGGATGAAACCTCAAATCAAGCTGTGATTGTAACATTAGTCACAGTATGCTAACAAAGACCTAACAGGGCAAAATTCCCTGTTACAAGTATTATTTCAGTGTGCGGACTTCAGCTTGTACGATGTATGCACTGCCACGTAGCTGTAATGTTCCTTACCGAGGCAGGTGCGGCCGTCCACATGCAGGCGAGTGCCTGGGTGGCATTCACAGTAGTAGGAGCCCCTGGTGTTAACACATCTGTGCTGGCAGCCTCCATTGTGGACCTGGCACTCATCGATATCTGTAAGGAAGGAGGGAGGAAAGGAAAAGACAGAAGCAGGCAGAAGGAGAGAGAGAGACGGGAGAGAAATTAGCGCAATTTGACTAAATCCTCTCATTATGAGAAAAGATTGGTCCCAAGAATGAAGCCCAGATGAGCTGCCAAGCTGAGGGAGGAATGTACCGCAGGTTTTAGGATAAAGATGTAGTCCGAGAAGAAAGGAGATGATGGATGAGAAGGGAACGTATTCTACAAGTGCATTGCAGCTCAAACAAACAAATCCCCCATGTGGTAACAACTACTGAACATTTAAACCCAAATTTAAATTCCTTGCTTCTTGTCAAAGTCCCTTGGGTGCAGCAAACATATGGAAGCTTAAATCAAGAGGATGCAAAACATACACATTCCTCTCAGCCACCGAGCGTTGAGATTCTAAACAAATAAAAGAAAGTGTCTGGGAAAGTGATGGTGAGTGAAACATAACTGCCTTGCCATGTGACCAGATTCCAAATGAAACAAGCCGTGTCCCTAAACAATTCTTATTTTAGAGGTCAAAGACTAATAAATTGTTTTCTGAGTTCCCCAGCAGACCCCCTGTGAGATCAGAGCTGATTTATGAAGCTCTGCTCTGTTTGGACTAACAGCCCGTCTGCTGCCATCACCATCAGCAAAAATTAGGACATGAAGTCGAACCCACCTCACCTCCAGGCCAGTGGCAAGTTACCCTTTTGCTTCAACATTACTTTCAGCGCATGTTACAGAGTTACTGAATGAAAAAAATGATGCGATACATTAAAAAGGTGTGAATGTATTTTGGCTGCTACTGTAACAACAACCAACACATCATAAAAGACTATTAGTCAGCGCCAAGTGAAATGTCTGGTTGAGAAATGTGTTGTTCAGTACAGTCGTGACTCCAGGCAGCTATTTTCAGTAAGAACTATTTCAAGAATTTAGAGGATTTCCAGTGAAAATCAGTTAGTTTTATAAACTAGCTGAATAATATAATTTGCTAAGGGGGGAAATTACTTTTATTTAATTGTCTCTTGTCTTTAATTTATTTTTTGTGTGTCGTTTTGTACCGTCTCACCACTGACCACACATTAAGTCTGCACTGTTTTGTAAACAATGCATTAAACTGAGTTCAGTATAAACAAACCCCCATAAATAATTTCTCAACATTCATCTCAGTGCAAATCCCCTCCCTCCAAAAAATAAATAGATAGTCTTGTACCCTCAGTGGGAAGAATAATTCACAAATAAATACACAGTCGCCTTTATATCTCGCCTCTCAGTGCAGTTTTCTCCCACAGTCCAAAGACATGTCAGTTAGGGGAAAGTTCAAATTGCCTATAGATGTGAATATGAGTGTGATATGTTGTCTGTCTGTCTGTCAGTTTTAAAGCTAGACTGAGGATACTGGCATCATGTGAAACTAGAAAACCTAAGGAATCCATTGGGCACCAACCATGTCATACTAGCTTGCTGGAGGCTAAATGACGCTCCAAACGTACGCTAAATTTTGGCGTAGAAAAACTGGCATGGCCATTTTCAAAGGGGGTCCCTTGACCTTTGAACTCAAGATATGTGAATGAAAATGGGTTCTATGGGTACCCACGAGTCTCTCCTTTACAGACATGCCCACTTTATGATAATCACATGCAGTTTGGGGCAAGTCATAGTCAAGTCAGCACACTGACACACTGACAGCTGTTGTTGCCTGTTGGGCTGCAGTTTGCCATGTTATGATTTGAGCATATTTTTTATGCTAAATGCAGTACCTGTGAGGGTTTCTGGACAATATTTGTCATTGTTTTGTGTTGTTAATTGATTTTCAATAACAAATATATACATACATTTGCATAAAGCAAGCATATTTGCCCACTCCCAAGTTGATAAGAGTATTAAATACTTGACAGATGTCTCTTGAAGGTACATTTTGAACAGATACAAAAATGTGTTTGACAGCCCTAGTTTCTTGTCCAATGTTCACTCTCCTTTTAGCTCTATTTTTGGTGTCCATATTTTATTAATATACAAATATAGGTTATAGCAGCTATAGGGTCGTATTTCTTGTGGCCATTGGTGAAACGAATATGAATCTCAGTCTCTGTAACATAAGGAGTGAATTTAGCCTCCATAGTGCTCTTGTCACGCTGCGCGGGATGGAGGCAGCATCTGCATCTGAGCCTAATCATGCACATTACACATCACCACATCACTGTGTTCATGTTCCCGCAGTACACACAATTATACACAAACAGTACACGACCAATGATTTACCCATAAATCAGGTCTTTACAAGACCCACAACATGTCACCCTGATGTTAGAACACGATGGAGGAAGCACAGTGTTGTAAATTATGAAATCTTCGTGGTTAAAGTAATTCATGAAACACTGATTCTGCTCTTCATAATAAAAAGGATAGGATTAGGATAAGAACAAAAATGCAGTGTATGAGCATAAAGGGACTAAAATCTACTTGCTTAATGGTTCCAGTAAAACCTGCCCAAGACAGCTAAATTATAGGAATATCCTTCGGCTGAACTCATCTACTCATAATAATATCAAACGACAACTTCAAATATAGTGTTTGGGGCAGAAATGAGCTTCTAAACTTTCCTCTTCTTCGTCCTCTCTGCTGCCAAACTTCAGCTCCACTTCATCCAGGAAAGCTGGCAGGAGCCGTGCTTTCGTTTTTCCATCCATGCTGCATGCCGTCCTTTGGTTTGGTTTTCGTTGAAATGGGTCCAGCGCTGCGGAGCTGCTGTTCTTCTAACGACTGCAGTGCACAGTCAGTGAAGCCCCTCCAGCCTGGTTTCCACTTCCAGAACATGATCCCCCCCGAGCTCGGAGCCAAAGCCTCCGCTGCCGTTGGCTTTTACAGAAGGCACATTAATTCTCTGCCCGCAGCCACCTACAGCACAGTGTCGTCTGCATGGAAAACTATTTTGGTCCGTTTTTCCGAAAGGTGATTTTGTTTATTGTGCGCAGAAGATAAATTATTTCTGAACAGCCTTGATTTAACTCCAAGAATGACATCTAAGTAGCACAGCAGATTAGAGGGATTATCAGCAATAGGGTAATAATAAATGTAAGACATGTTTCATCTTGTGCATTTATCCCCGAGCGCTGCAGTCCTGCCAAACATGAAAAGAAATATTCACTCATAATAATATTGACATAATCTGTCGAGAGTGTATCTGGTATCTAGCCCCGTTTGTGTTAGCGTTACAAAGCATCTCTCATGATTCATAGTTCATGTTTTCATGCGCTCTAATCTTTGTTGGTAAAAGCAATCCTCCCTTACTCTGATCAGAGACTAAGTTATGTGAGCAGTGCCAGACCGCTCATACAGCAGACACATTATCAGTGGGACTGATAAGTCAGTCTGGCTGAGCCACGAACTAATACTCTGACTACTGTAAATAACCCCCTCATTATGCATTAAGTCCTACTGTATATAAAACATGTTCTTCTTTTTTACATTTTGAAGTGTACATGGTAGCATTTTCTACTGTTTGAAGAGAGTACAATTAATTTATTGTAAAATAAAATGACATGACAGCGGTACTCACTTCAGTGATTAACAGCTGAATAATTTAAGTTTTACAAACTATTCCTCTCAAGGATGGACCCGGAGTGGAAAGCATTAAAGCACTGCTGCCACAGCTTCATCTGCATTTTGGCTGTGAAATTATCACTTACCTGCTGCCAGGTAGCCATGGTTGTAACGCTGGTATCCATGGTAACAGTTTGGCCTATAGCAAATCCTTCTATAGTAACTCTGTGGATAGTTGGCAGCAGATGTCAGACATGCCATCGCTTCAATTAACACCAAAAAGAAAATCCACCATCCTGATGACAACGCCATGGCTGGAAGTGAAACGCAATGAGAACTTCAATTTTGTTATTATTATTATTTACTGTAAAAATATAATTTTTGTTAAGCACATTAGCTATGAAAAAAAATGGATGTATGACCAGTTCTGCAGGTGCTGAATCCTGGTCTAATGTAACATGGTAACTACTTCTTATTCACTCTGCCTCCTGATTTTTCTCTCCCTTCCTCCATCCCCCTCTCCCTTTCACCCTCCCATCTACTAAAACTAAATGTCCATCATATTAAAGACCCTCCTCTCTCTCCTCTTCTCCCGACACTTCCCTCTCACCCCCAGCCTAAAGTCTTTCTTACACTAAAGGTACTGTATATCCAGTGCTGCATGAACTACAAATAAATAATCCTGCATTTAACCAGCCAACAGTGATTGATGTCTTTCCCTCAATGATTTACCACATTTCACTACTGGGCCACTGTATCTTTTTATGTGATAAAAAGCGAGATTTATGAGTGCACATCACTCTGGTGTTGGAGAATAAAAAATGTGAACAGACTAAAGGATGTGCTGTCTATATTTTTCTTTTGATATTGACATGTATTTAAAAAAGCCACTAAAGGAAAGCCAAATGTGATAAGTGCCAGATGTCAAATTCAGTATTTATAATCCAAACATCTGAGAAAGGAATGAGCCTTGCAGTGAAATCGTCTATTCAGGAGCTAAGCACTGTGCACTCTCATCTGCTGCCAACACATACACACAAACACAGCGGCGGGACCATGACGGCACTTTATAGAGCTTATAAAGAGCAAAGCGTGTTCATGGTCAGCATCACTTCCCCGATTTGAACAGAAATGATCCTTAAGAGACCTCTGTGTGATAGCTTCACTTCTTATGACCTTTCTTCTTAATAATGCGAACTTAACTCTTCTGTAACATACACCTGTACATTCATTACATCACGCCACAAGTATCTGAGAAGTACTCAAGCTCAGACAGACCAGCAGAAACTGATACAGAACATTTTTGTTACACCACACATGCCAAAATATTAACCACTCTCACACATAGCACATAAAATGCCAATTTGTGCAGACTTCACCTGCCAGCCAGGTGAGGAGGAACGCAGTCTGCTCAAGCATGTAAGACACATGATAGGCTCGGAGCCATAACTGTAAGATACCTCGCCGGAGTAAAACAATCTGATAAAATACCACAAAAATCCAGAAGAGAACTTGGCAACAGCAAGGTGATTTTCTAAAAAAAAAATCTTTAAAGGAACAACAAGAGCATCTATTACCTGCTGATTTTGGGAGTCGTTACTCACACACTCCTAGAGCTCACTATTAAGACAGGTGCCAAGCACTGGCAGACCATTACTCCCACCTTCACGCTCGTATTGGTCCGAGCAGTCAAGTTCATTTGGCGTGACAGCTAAAATGTTGACACTGCTGCACTGCACTGCACTCAGCACGACAGCAGTTACTGCTGGCCTCTTCCACTTTAATCAGTGCCATTTGTTTCAACGTTGCTTATTCAAAATGAAAAATGCATATATATATACTGTATATATATAAATAAATAAGTGCATCAATAAAATGGAATTTGACCAGGAGCTTAAATCCAGGGAACTATCCTCAAGGGATTAAATTGTAAATTCAGTATTTTCTTTCTTTTTTTTTGCACCGAACAAAAGATGCATTTGTTCGTTTCTTGTCCGTGCCAGCATATTCGCATATTCCCACAGCAGATGTCTTTCATCAAAAAAATTATAGCATGTTGCCAAGGACAGGATTCCCCCAAAGTAGTAATGTGGTTGTGTACGATCCAACTCCCCAGAACCATTTATTCTTAACAGCTAAATGGATGGATCTTGTCTCCCATCCGGACTCATGCTGGCTTTTGACTCTGCAGCCCTCCCAGCTTCAGTCCGTCACGCAGGAGGAAAGTTGATCACTCTCTGCAGACGCAGCGCCACACATGCAGCGCTAACTAAAACATTCACCGCATTCATCCAGCTTCTTTTACCTCTGTTAATACTACTGCCAATTACAGACAATTAGGACATTAATGCTGCGGGTAGCTGTTTTCCTCCAATATACACAAGTGGCGAAGGGCAGAGAGCTATGAAAGCCAGCTGTGACAACGTTCCCATCGACTCTCCTTAATAACCGTGACCTGGATCAGATCTCTCACTGGGTCCTCCAGCAGACAGCCATACTGCAGCGCACTCCAGCGTCTCTCCTCTAGGCTTGGCTGCTGCACAGAGGAGTCATTATTCTGATTAAACCAACCACTGGCAGAGATTTCCTAATCAGAAACATCAAACTATGATGGAGCAAAAATGGGAATCTCATGGGAAAATGTTTAGGGAGAAGCTCCGTTTTGGTGAGCTGTGGTTCAGAGATGCTGGGTCTCTTGATAGACTGGTAGCTGTGCTTTCGTCCACAGGCATTTTGAGTCATGAAACAACAGGAGGCCAGATCGTTTTATCATCTACAGTGTACAAGTTAAAAAAGATCTGGTCCTGTGGTTCTCTTCAGTTACAATGATCTGGTTTTGATGTTTACGGGTGGTCTACATTCATTTAGCCACAAATAAAAATGAAAACAAAATTCCATAAATGTCAAAATAAACATGTGCAAAAAGAAGAATACAGAATAAAGGCTGAGATTCCACAGCTCTAAAATAAATGTGCCATAAAGCACAACACACAAAGTACAGCTGAGGCTGATGGGAATAACATTAGTTTTGCAGGTATTTAGTCATAAACTACAGTATTGGACAAATTAAAAAATGTTCATGGTGCTAGATGGAAAGTTGAAGGATCACCAAAGTTGTTGCAATTCATCCTGAGTGGAACATGAATGAACAAAATTTCATGGCAATCCATCCAATAGTTGTCGCGACATTTCACTGAAAATCACAAATGTCAATTTAAAGGTGCAGTGTGCAAGATCTGGAGACATCTAGCGGTGAGGTTGCAGATTGCAAACTCTCCCTTGTGCCAAGCTTGTGGGACAACTACGGTGGTCGACATGAAAAGGTGAACGGCCCTATCTAGAGCCAGTTGTTGTAAGAGTAGCGTAGGTCATACGGAGAATAGCTGAGCCAGAGGAAAAGTTAACACCGTGGTTTGTCCGTTCTGGGCTACTGTAGAAACATGACGGCCGGCTCTGCGAAGAGAGGACCTGCTCCGTATGTAGATATAAACGGCTTATTTTAAGCTAACGAAAACACAATGTCCCTCATTTTCAGGTGGTTATACACTAAAAAAAAACATACTTATTAATATTAAATTCCATGTCTGCCAATAGATCCCCCTAAATGCTACACACTGGTCCTTGAATGGTCAGGCGATCACCAAAATCGTTAGGATTCAACAACTATTAAGATATGTCGGTCTGGACTAGTGATGTCACGAGTACCGATACTTCGGTACCAAGTCGATGCCAAAATTTTAAAAAAGTGACGGTACTCTTTTTCTACAGTACCGACGGTACCGTACGATGCCTGTAATGGTCGTTGGTAGGGATGTGACAGTGCGGAAAATTTTCCCACCGGTTAATAAACTTGTGACAACACCGGTGTTACCGATTACACGAGACATTTTACAAGAAAAGATGACGGTCAATATGTGCAGAGCTCTGACTCTGATCTTTACCGTCGAGTGGCGGTGTGTCTGGCCTCTCCGGTAGCGCTTTTGCTGCGGGGCTCCGCTGCGGGGGTCTACCTGGCGCCGCTGCTCCGTGCACACCGGCTGTGACGGCTCCATCCACCTCGCGGCGATTACCTCATTAACGCTATGGTTCCCTTATAGCTTTGGGATTAAACATGAAATACTGCCAAATAGGTGCGTTTGCTTTTCGCTTCGACAATAAATCCTCTGCCTTTTGCTCCTACTCCTGCTACTACCGTGGTATCGAATTGGTATCGAGAATCGTGGAAATTCACTGGTATTGGTATCGACTACTAGATTTCTGGTACCGTGACATCCCCAGTCTGGACTAAAGTAGTCTGTCAGTCGGTCTGACATTGCCATCCCTAGAGAGCCACACCGCTAGCATGGTTATAAACATTTAGGAGTATAGTGGATGTTGAGTGGAGTAAGGACACAAAGCCTGATGAAGGCAATTTCAAGGTTAGAGGTCAAACTACATGCTGTCATCTCGGACAGAGCATTACTGACAAATTCAAATATAATGTTTGTTTTTTCCAAGGAATATTTCAATCCTATGATTTTTTTTTTGGAGACGACCATTTATGCTTCCAAAAGATATTTACACTCAACAACATTTTGAGTGTAGTAATGTGGATTTGATGATCCAGCAGATAGAAAAATGTACTCAGGTAGATCAAGAAAGGCTGTATCAGAGAACAGTATGATAACCAGAAACCCGATTTCTGGTTATCATATTGATAATATTGATATTAAACTGTTATGCAACCCAGCTGTACAAGCAAATAAATATAGTAGAGGACTCACCTTGACAGGTTTTACCATCTCCATTCAGTTTTTGTCCAGGAGGACACCTGCAGTAGAAACTTCCAATGGTGTTACAGCAGAGAGCCTCACAGCCTCCATTGGTCTCCTCACATTCGTTAACATCTGACGGGGAGAAACAAGGACAGAGTTAATCCTGCAGATATCAAAACCACAACCAAAAGCAGAAATTAGAAAGAACAAAGAACAACCCAACATGTTTCATAAGCTTAGTGTTTTGGTGAAAACAGCATAGAGCTTTTTTTAGCAGCAAAGATTAAGAAAAAATGTGTTTTCCTTTTCATGTCAGTCTGATTAAGTTTCAAATGTTTTCCGTGAATAAATTTGGATATAGCTTTTGAAAATGTGGAAAGTTCTCAAGTGCCTGGAAATTCATGAGAGCGACTACAGGAAACGGTGTGCTCCGTTTCCATCCTGAAACTTGTCTCCTTCGTACCAACTTCAAGAAAAAGGAAAAATACATAACATATCCAAAACAGAATCAAAATAAGAGTAATAAATTGAGTGGGACAAAAGGAAATATGCAGCATTTCCATGTTATCCTCATCTCCTCTAACGTCCTCCATCATGAACCAGGATGGCCATTTATCAATCATGCACAACCTCTGAAACACTTCCACAAGAAGTCACAGTTTTTCCATCTCATTTCCATCAGCTAAATATCCTGCCAAAGCTGTCATCAACTAAATCAGATAAAATCTTCCCCTCCAGTTCCCAAACTACACATAATGACTCGGGGTCAGGTGATGACAGGTCACCATACACCATAATTTGAGCTGCAGAGCGTCTGCGTAATGAGGAGATATTGAAAACGAACACCAAAAGGAGTAATGTGTCGCGGGTTGTTCACTTTTACACTGCAGTTCCGGGACACGGCTCCACATTGCCCTGCATTAATGTTGAATTTCGTTCACATGGGGGTTTGTCAGGAGAGATTATGCTTACGGCGTATAGTTTTAAACTTGATGACATTGGGCGGTTTCATTCGCCATGCTAACAGAGGAATCTTGGACTGAAAATTGAAAGCCATGGAGAAAATTAGGAGGGAGCATTCACTTGGCACTAATCAGCTTGTAAACTTTCTCCATGTCCATAAAAGAGGAGAGTTACTGTACGGAGGAGGAGTGCGAATGCAAAGAAAATTGCTTTATAGAACATTTTCCCCCCTCAAGCAAATTTGGGTGCATTGCGATGCCAGCGTTTAACCAGCCAGTTAAACGATTTCCCTCTCAGTTTACAACATCTGGAAATGTTCACACCAAAAACACTGCACTCTTTCTATTGCCAAGTGTCATAAAACCTAAATGGCATACAATATGTAATGAAATGTTACCTTTCACATCCCCGCATTTTATTACACTATGAAACACAATTCCTTATCAATGTATTACTCCAATCCTTTTAAGGCAAGACGAGATAAGTTGCAGCAAAAGATCCACTTGTGAGGGATGAGGTTTATTTGGGCACTACACCACAAGAGCTTGATTTAATGAGTCTGGGTCCCGGGGTGAGAGAGAGTGCCTGCTCTTTTAGTACAGTTCATTTAACTTTGCTAAATAAATACTGTGGTATAAATATCAGGTTTGAAGAAAATCATGCAGAATCAAACAGACTAAAGCAAACGGCTGATGGTGACCTGAAGTAAAGGGCAGGATTAAAGACCCTGAAGGATCCCCTGGTGAGATCTGAAGCATGAGTGTGTGTGTGTGTGTGTGTGTGTGTGTGTGTGCGTGCGTGCGTGCGTGCGTGTGTGTGTGTGTGTGTGTGGATGTCCATCTCCCCCTCTTACCCCCCCGAGGCCACACACCTGTGTGGCAGCTTGAGCGGGGGTCTGCCCAGGGTCAGTGTCATGCTCGTCATTCTCTGAGTCTTTCTGCCAAATAAGCGGTCAGGAATGTTCAACTGCTACAGGTCAGAATATGAAACACAACACTGGAAACTAAATGTCTAATGCCTAGTTCACACTACACGACTTTAGCCCTGATTTTCCACTCCCCGACAGTTTTTTGAGCTCCCGACAAAAGTCCCAGATTGGAGGAAAATCTATGTTGACTCGCCACTCGCACATCAGCGCTCAAGCTCGCCGACGCTCGCCGATGCATCGCAGACACATTCCAGATATCTAGCATGCTAAATATCTGGACCTGTCGGGGACTCCGGCCAATGAGAGTGCAAGACACGGGTTGAGAGGAAACCTGGGGGAGGAGGGGTCACCTGTAACAATAGGAACTTACTGGATGTGTTGCATTTGAAACACGGAGAAAAGTTGCTGTTGCACCTTGAGGAATAAATAGTAAAAAAAGAGTGGGGAAACCTGTGGAAACAGGCTATTTTGTGAACACACGTGCCAACAACAACATCAGCATGTGTCTCGTGTATGGTATCACATCATTTACCGTGTAATTCTCGCCTGTGTTTTTGACAAAATGTAGTTTGGGGACCTCATCGGGGATTCCTCCCGGTGAAAGATCTTGTAGCGTGTGACTTCCTGTCGCCGGTTATTCATGTAGTGTGAAAACCACGATGACTTAAAGACTTACGATTACGAGATAGCAAGTTGTATCGTGTGAACAGTACTGTGATCTGACGACTTTGAGAGTCGTGTAGTGCGAACTTGGCTTAAAGCGGATCAATAAAGTAGCATGTTTTTAGTACAGACAGGATTTTTGTCTTTTTCTCCAATCAGGTATAAAGTTTAGCCAAAGTTGTGTTTAGAGGGCAGAAGAAAATCGTTAGAGGAAAATCATGCACAGGCTTCACGTTTTTAATACGGAAATGATGTGCTTTGAGGATGTTTTTATTGTATTAATATCTTATATTATATTGTCTTCAATAACATTGTTGTTGTTTTCTTATACAATGAGGACCACATTGGAAATCAATAAATAGTTCCAAAACTCTGCCAAAAAACAAAAAAGAGAGATGAAACAGATTATTGTTAATGTGGTCGCAGCATGGAAAGATTATCTATCACTTTACCTCTTTGCTGCAGTAATATACCGTAAGCTATTTTCAAAATGAGAATCATTCCCATCCATAAAAGTATTTTCTCTGAATGTTAAACTCAATGATCTCTGAAGACATGAGTGAGTCTGGGGGTTGGAGCAGAGGCTGCACCTTCATCGGACTCCAGGGGGCATTTCGTTTTGTGTCACCCTCACTCATCCATCAATCCGTCACCAAGCTGAACCTCCAGCAGAGTGATCAGACACATCTAAAGGAGTGAAAAAGGAGCTGTAGCCTCCTTCAAAAAAAGAAGCATGCTTTAAGATCACCCCCCTTCTCCTGAACATCAGATCACAAAGGTTTGTTCTCCCTGACCTGAGCCTCTGGGGGGTCCGTGTGCACGCTTTCCAAAAAGAGATCAGAAGCCTGAACCATTGTAGTGTGTCTGTAGCCTAATTTATGCCCCAGGTCAGGGTCAAAGGCCAAAGCTCAGGGTCAAACCCATGCAGGGAGAATCACATGGGACTGTTTCACCATGTGGTGGATGTTCAGATACATAAAATATGTTGCACAAGAGCCCTCTTGGCAAGTAGCAAACAAACATGAGGATTCCTTTATTAGATGTTATCATGTTGTTTATCAGATGTTTCTCATTTTACAGCTAAACAGTACACTACAAGATGTTTCTGAAAACATTTGAGGCGATAAATGAGCATTACAGTAACAGAATATTGATTCATATTCGATCAGCGCTGCCTAGTTTGACCGTTTGATCGGAGTTTGCGAGATTCGCGAGCAGTGATTGACAGCTGCTGTAGAGGCTGCTCGGCTCTGATTGGTTGTTTTCCTTCGGGCACGTTCAAATGCCGTTATGAGCACAGGAGGACACAGAGGAACATGGTTTTATTCACAGATTATCTGTCTCATGCACTACTGTCATGATATAGTAGACAGTTTAAAAAAACAAACTTTTTATAATATTTGCTCAAAGTTACCAACTGTAGCTTTAAAGGGAAGGTTTGACATTTTGTCAAATAGTGTATTTTTAATGGGAGCAACAATTACCAATAACCCTTTCAATGTGCATATGGGGCATTTCAGTATAGTATTGAGGTGAAAAATCGTTAATCTAATCGTTTCAGCACTAAAAGCTTATACTATACTGTAGAGTCTTTGTTAAAACTCTATCGAGAAAGTGTTTAACTGTGTACTAATTCCTGAAGCCGTAGTTAGTGGTTTTGAATTTGAATGCAGTGCATTAAGGGTTTCCTGTGGTGTTTCAACAGAGGTGGGCCTCCTAGCCTGAGGCAAGACTGCTCACATTATTTTGAACAAACAAAATAAATAAATTCCTTTTTATGAAACAAAACATATAACAATAATGTCATCATTCAATAACAACAACAATAATGGATGTGACTATTGTTTAGGCATCTACTGACTAAATTGATCACAAAAACTCAAGATCTGAGCGGCTTACCACCTCATCTAAACTATTTCATAATGGAAATTTCTAATATTCTGTCACACTCACGTCTGTATGAAGGGGGAGTTTTCTGTGCTTTGTTCCAAAAGGATAACAAATATTGTGCCAAATTTGCTCAATGCTGTTATGTCTTCTTGCAAATTTAATATAAAACAACCTTGTATAATGTGTATTTCCCTGCAGTGGACACTCCGTTCCAAAGCAATCAGGTAAAGAATTGAAAACTAAAAATCTTGATTGTGTTTCTGCAAGTTCAGCTGCAGCAAAGCTCTGGGTTTACATTCCTCTGCTGTATTGTGCGACTTCCTGCGATAAGGACGACAGCCACCGCTCCCAGGACGACTGGGGCTAACGTCTCGGTAGACCTCGAGGGGCCAACAAAAACCACCAGACCTCCGATATTATCTCAGGGGGGTCATGGGCCGGAAAATTGCAGTATTCATCGCGGGATCAGCAGGGGGGAGGACGTCGAGGATAACCTGTTTCCTTTTAGGGCCCTGATCTAGAAGCCTGCTGGTGTAATAATGTGCTATGCTAGTGTTCATTCCTGGTTGCATTCCCTGCCGTCCTCACAGCTGCTTTCATTTACCAGGTGCTATAAAGATGGGGATTGGCTCGAGGTTTCATTCACTGACTGACCTGCACATGTAGCAGCAGGACGGTTCATGACAACATCTTGTCTGACTAACAAACCAACCATCTATGAACTGGAACTGACAATTTACTTCACACTCTTTCACAGGAAACTCATCCTCACCTTTGACCTCCATTAGCTGATGGTCTTTTCAAGGGTCAGCTATACTGGTGGTCAGTTATAAGACTGAGACCATTTATTCATATCTTGCATTGCACTGTAGTTGCACTATTTTTATTCTACTGTTTAATCTTATTCTTTTTTAGATTATATTTACATTTTATTTTATTTATGTGCTTCTTTTTATGAGTATTTGAGTTGCCTCGTTGTTGAAAGGTGTTATATACAAATAAACATGCTTTAATGCCTTATGTAAAGGACATGTTTCTTTTATCCGTCTGCCAGGCAGCCCCACAAGTCTGCCTGGCAGAAGCTCAAGTGAAACAGATGAACTGGTGACAAATGCTCACCCAAGCTCACAAATGTTGTTATAAAAGTTATTTTATGGACCCCATAACTCCACATGGATTTCACATGGATATTCTTCCTGGAGTCAGATATCATGAGAATCCCAAAGATACATTTAAAATGCTTTTTATCCGAGCATTACTGCTGCGGTCCGGGTCATTGTGTAAGTACTTTAGCTCTAAGGTTTCCTTGTAATGCCTCTCTGCCAGACTACTGTCTCTGCGCTATGTAACATTTACAGGTAGACTGCAGGCAAACAGAGCGGAGATCAGGAAGCCTGCTCACTTTACATGCCAGGTGTAATCAGATGAGGTAAACAATGGCATTTTGAGGATTAGTCTTATACGCTTCAGGTCTAAATGACTTTGTAAATAAATAAAATATAGAAAGTATGAAAGCACAAAACATCCGGCATGTTTTTGCACACTATTTCAGGAGGCAAAGCTTCAGAGGGTCAGATACTCAGACGTGACATTAAATACAGTTAAAACTGCAGGAGACAATACTTTGATCGGCTGTGATTTTATGCAAAATAAGACAAAAATCAGGATGCATTTCTTTCCTTGCTTCTCCTCTGCAAGGCATCAGCTCAAGTTCAACATTGCCCCCTGCTGTTAATCTCCTGCTACGTCAATAAAAGCCCAGATGTGCTGCTGGATGTTTATCAAGTTAACACTATGTGATTCTGCTCTGCTCTCATTCATCATGTAACTAAAACACAGCTGCCACAATATAGTCAAGGAGGACCACACTTTACTTGTCAAAGTGCCCGCTCTGGTAAAACATCTTCCACTCTGGTGAACCAGAAAACTATGTATGCTGTATTAAGCATCCAATGATTTCCACCCCTAGTGCTTTCTACCCAGTTTTGGGTACAAATGTCTTCCTAAAGCCCTGTAATTGTGGCCAGTGTGGCAGCTGAGTTGTTGTTAAGTGGCACCATCATTCGGAAGTGGTGTGGCTTTCCTGAAACCAAGTTAAAAAATGTCCCCTTAATGACAAAGGACCAACCACACACAGACCTCTATGATGTACATCCACCGATGTTTAAGGCGTCTGTACCTCCTTTCACAAACCTCTAATGTTTCCATGAAGTCATTAACAATCTGTGAGTAAAGGGTACTACAGTATCGGCAATGAAATGCGCTTCCGTTTCCTTTTTTAAAATATAAACTATAGGGGGCAACCACACGTCTCAGTGGTGAAG
Organism: Adelosebastes latens; assembly: GCA_916700685.1. Classification (NCBI taxonomy): domain Eukaryota; kingdom Metazoa; phylum Chordata; class Actinopteri; order Perciformes; family Sebastidae; genus Adelosebastes; species Adelosebastes latens. Next base: position 5,048 of record CAKAKR010066958.1, on the reverse strand, counting down.
CGTTTTGAGCTGCTGCATCTCTATTGACTCCAATAAACTGTACTAAAGTCAACAAAAAACATTCAGACTTTTCTCTTGAGATATAAATTCAGATGTTAGAGGATATTGAGCTGCAACGATTAGTCCAATCGATTATTCATTTAACAGGAAATTAATCGGCAAATATTTTTTATCATTCAAGCATTTTTCGAGCAAAAATACCACACATTTGATGGTTCCTGGTTTTCAAATGTGGGAATTAATTGCTTTTCTTGATCTGATATTATAGTAAATTGAATATTCTAAATATTTGGTTTGACAAAACAAGACATCTGATGATGTGACATTAGGCTATATATATATTGTAATGGGCATGTTTCACCGTTTTCTGATGTTTCATAGGCCAGACGATTTATCAATTAATTGAGAAAATAATCTGCAGATTAATCGATAATGAAAATAATCATTGAATCATTACATGATTACTACATTAACCTACTACATTCGCTACATTAAGGGATTACTACGGCGTAT